>OMKY01243879.1:0-14309 GCA_900302395.1 Bregmaceros cantori | reverse complement strand
CAGAGAGGGAGAGAAAGACTGGGAGACAGACAGAGAGATGGAGAGGGGGAAAGAGAGATGGAGTGGAAGAAACAGAGCAACGAAGAGCAAGAGAGAGAGGAATACAGAGAGAGAGAGAGAGAGTCCGAGAGACACCAAGAGAGAGAGAGCGCCCGAGAGAGAGATATGACATTAACATATGTGCCAACAGTTCCCAACGGGTGTCGCTAAAGGCCAAGTTGATGTAAAGAGTACTTTTTACTGACATCTCAGTAAAAAGTTTTTTTTACCTCAAATTTAGTAAAAGTAGAAAGTAACTTGTGAAAAGTGTACTCCAAAAGTAAAAAAGTACACAAAAAAATTGTAACTGAGTAAATGTAATGCGTTACTGCCCATCTCTGGCTACGTGTAGTATCGAATCAGCAAGAGGCTAACCTCAGCAGATTGCAGAGTGTCTACACTGCTGCCAACTGTAATGTTGTTCATGGTGCCCCCTTGAGTTGCCTACTGGTCCACGCTAACATAGCTCACCAACTCTGCCACCATCTCCCACAATGCACCACAATGCAGACTAAATGATAGATGTATTGGTGATATTATAAACTTTGGGAAATGTAAATACTTGTGGATGATATTTTTCACTCGTGTGACTCTCGTGATACATAGAAGTTGACAGGAGACCCCAGTGCTCAACTGCAACATCTACAGACAGTTGCCCATAAATACAAGCAAATGCCACCTCTTTTCATCCAATCTCTTTGCTCAAAATGACCCTATTTCAAGCCAAACGTTGTGTGTGGTGGCACATCACAAGTCACACACATATTCTGTGTTTTGTGTCAGATGCGTGAGTTGTATGTAAGGTAGATTTATAATCACGGTAGCTGTGCTATTCTCAGTATTTACAAAGACCAACCACATCATATTAAGGGTGACTCTGAAATGGGAGGTTCAGAAAGTGACGTAATGTGACTTCATTTATTTGGACATCATAAAATACTTAATAATAACTGAAGATGGTAACATCATGTCTCATTACACGTTATGAAGTTTGAAGTGGTTTTAGTTCTCAGACACCAGAACTTCTCCACAGACCCAAAGTATTGTCTTATTTAATTTTCCCATCCAACAAAAACAACAATCTCATGACTTGCGTGACCATAAAGCGATTGACTCACTGGGAATGTGAAGGAAAACTCACTTTATTTATGGAACCAACAAATGAAATGTGTGTGGAAAAGAAATGAAGTGCGAAAATGCTTGACTGTCCCTCCGTCGTCTCCCTTTTATAGATTTTGTGTGTCTGTCAATAATACTGTCAATAATACTGTGACGCAACTAGTGTTCACCATTCAGAATATCTAACTCTATAACTGAAGACAGAACATTCTAGATGATAGCCATTCACATTTATAGTTGAGCTTTCATTGCATTATGGCGGCCGATGAAATTCCAAGAAAAAAAAAAGTGCAATGATCAAGAATTATTATTTGTTTTAACGGCCACCGAAAAAAAAATCCCGCTACAGCCACAATATGTATTAAATTGCAGTTAGTTAAATGAAATAGATGAATATGAAGTTTTATGTTTTTCAATCTTTCATTAGAGCTGATATGATGCCAAAATGATGACTGCATTGGCAGGAATTGGGTAGAATGTCCTCTCCAAGCTTTGTTACAAATTGGAAGTTATTTTTGTAACTCTAGTTCGATGAATCAATGTCGCCGGTCTCCCACCCACCCAGAGCGAACGCGCACTGTGCGGCAGTCAGCATTTAAACCAGAGCAAACGCTCGCTTTGTGAACCCCGAACCCAAAGCGAGATGTCAGCGACTTACTGGTGCGCTGCTGCTGGTGCTGCTGCGGTGGAACCCCATGCGGAGTCCATCCGGCGCTGTGCGGTGGCTGCTGCGCGGCGTTCGGCTTTGTGAACCTTCGGCCTGTAGAACCTTCGTTCTACAGCGCGGATCCCTTTAGGAAGCACCCTGTACATGGCCTGTGTGGTGTCACAATTCCTACAGAAAGCATGACTCTACAATATTACTGGGTTTCATTGATGCTTTGCGTTTCTGGGATATCCCTTTCGCTATCGGAAACGACTGCGTTCTTGTTTTTTAAAAGTTTTATTTATTGAAAATTGAATTCCCATCTATTTTGTACAAGATGCATGGAAAAGAAATCGGTCATATTCTCTAAAGTGGGTCAGCTCCACACACCATGTGCGTTCAAGGAGGGAAACAGTCTACGCATCACTCACTGGTGCAACGCGCCGCTGACATCGCCTCATGGTCGAAAATGAGTGAGGCGGCAAGCGCCAAGCAAATACACAAAGCGATGGCGGGTGGTGAGAAAGAAGAGAGAAAGAAGGAAAAAAAAGAAAAACATCTGGTGAACCTTAGTGGCGCGCCGCGCTGCCCACCAGCCGCCAGAGCCACTCATGCTAGTCCCCGCCACAGCCGCGGCTTGCGGCGGTGCTAACGAGCTGTAATTAGGTTTCACGCTGCAGGAGAGCTAAACATTTGCATCATAAAACTCCCCGCTAAACACGCCATCAGATGTTGTGATGGTGAGTTCAAGACTGTTCTACGAGAACCTATTCTTTCCAACCCAACTACACAGCGGCAGCGGATTATTTGCTGTGTTTAGGATGTGTTTGGGGAATGGGTCATTTCTTATATTATCTAAATGGAAGCCAATCCTGGGATTCTGGTAAATACTAAGCAATGTGCTACTTGCTAAACACGAGAGAATCATGCAGTCCTACACAGTAAATGTTGCAGAGTAAATGTTGCAGTGTTAAATCAACACTTTTTTAACAGAGTTAAATTTAACACTGTGTCCGAGTGTATTTGGTCCTTGTCAGATTTGAGGGCGCAGAGGGTAGCACCGCTGCCAGGCCCCGTAAAGCGGCATCTCAGCCGAAGCTCGATCCGCGACAAGGGTCACGACGCAATGAAAATGTCGGTCTTTAAAGTTTGAGAGAGGATGAGGTGGGCGGGGCTTTGGGCGGGGCTTTGTAGTGTCTAATTGACACGGTACCTTGTAACTCTACAAATTAACACCAACACTAGTAAATATTCAACTCCCTCTGTTGCTGTAGTAACTCTGAAAGAGTTAATGAACTTTGACACTTCATATTTAACACTGCAAAATGCACTGTGTAGTGAGTTATTTTTACAAGGCAATAGAAAATGAACTTGAGTCACAATCTTCTACCATGTATCAAATCAAAGTGCCCCTTCTTCAACATAGCATGAAAAGGTGAATTTCCATGACCCCTTCATGACGACAGCGTTCACTGCCTGCCCTGCATGCATGTAGAACCCCTTTCCGGCTCACCTCACTCAAAGGATACTAAATGGAGCGAAAGCTCATCAACTAGACATCAACTAAAGTGTGATCCAGATGGCTCACAGAGTTCTGTCAGACTCCAGCCATGTTCTGTACACAGAGTACGAGCTCCTTGCCTCTTGGAGAAGCTTTCCAGTGTGTAAATCAGGGCTCTGTACCGGTTCAAGGAACGAAAACGAAAACCGGAAACGAACAGAAATTTATGGAATTTTACGAGGAGCGGCAACGGAAACGAAAAAAGATGTATTCAAATGGAACAGAAAAGGAACATTATGAAATCCACAAAACCGGTTAAAAAACGTTTTTTTATGTTCCCTATATATTTGAACATTTTCTATGTCTGGGAGACTATTTCCGGTTGTGCATTCATCCAAATTTCACTGTCAGTCATCAAGCCCCATGCATCTGGGGATCTTGTGGACAGACGAGGAAGTGAATGTAATGACGTTTTAAACCCCCTTTTAATGTTAATACAGTTACACAGAAGTTTGAAAGTCCCCCAAATATATTTTGTATAAACTATATCTAAACTTAACATTGCACAATATGAGGAATTTTTGTGTTCCGAACCGGTTCAGGACCGATATTTTGGTGGCGGAACGGCTCCGAGAACGAAAACGTTAAACTGAGACCTGCCTGAACCGTTCGGAACGGAACATTTCAAAAATAATTCCGTTTTCAAGCTCTGGTGTAAATATACTGAAGGTATAACAAATACACACTCTGTTTTGTCGGTTACACGCCACGTCTCCATTCCGAATTACCGTGATGTAAAAGTGCACATCCAAAAAATGACTCGCTTATTTGTTATTTTGTCCCTCCAAAACCCTAGCCCCTAATCCCTAACCTAACCCCTAACCTCCTACCACATACCCCAAACCTAACCGTAACAAAATAAGCGGCTCGTTTTTGGGATTCGAACTTTACATGACAGCAAATAATACGGCAAAAAAAAACGCCAGCCGATGATTTGTGGCAGATGATCGGAAAGGAGTTACTTCGGAAGGTTGGGTTGGTTTTTAAACATATACTATTTGATACTATTTAATCTATTGAATGATTATTCTTATCTATTTATCATCCATGATTTTATTGTCATGTGCAGTGATCATAATCCTTGAATGTAGTGCTTCTATTATGTTCTAATCTCGTCCTGTCAATAGCACTGCTGCTAACACTGTTTTACTCTGGGGCATGTAACTCTGTATTTAAATGACAATTTCCACCCCCCTGGATATTGAAGTTTCATCTCATGTCATCTCAAATTATGTCCTATTGAGAATCATTGCACTCACACTTAACCTCTAATCGCATAGAACGTAATTATGCACATATTATAGCATTGCAATGATCAGAAACATAAATGCAGCCCCCCTAGCACGGATCATGGTTTTGACAGCTACAAATGTGTTCATTCTCCCGTCTAACTCAAATTGCGTTGACTTCATTGCATTAAAGAGTGTGGGTTTGCAATGTGTGTTTGATTATCGCTGATTGCTCTTCGTCAAAATCGTCATTGAATACCACTTGAACTCTTGAGCGGTTCAAGCGTGTGGTGAATATAGTTCAAATTGGATTAACGTTGCCTTGCATAATCTCACACACAGACAAATTGCAGAACCTCCCGCCTGCGCTACGCTGGAGTGAAGGTAATTACAGCAGCAATTAGCTTTCTACACTACGGGAGAGCTAGACATGTATCGCAAATTTCTGCACTACACACTGCATTATTTTGTGATGGGAGTTACCATGCTTTTCTCAGAGCTGAAGTTTAGATGTGTCTGAACTACTTTTGTGTGTAGCTGAATTATTTTTTAATTATGTAGTATCAGCTAGGCACTTGAGATGGCGGCAAGTTGTATTTGAAATGGGAGTCAGTCACTTTGAATAAAATTAAAAAAAAAATCTTTAAATATTTTGTCAGCCCTTTCAGGCTATTTTTCAACTTTATTAGGGTTAGCGGAAACAGGTGAAGATGGGTAGAAGACATGCAGGAAATACGTCGGGAGAATCGAACCCTTGACTCACCGCGGCATTGAGGCATACGCGTGCTTTCCACCGCTCTGCCTAATTGACTGAGCTACTGGGCAGCACACATTGAAAATGTGTAATTCTATAGAACATAATAGCAATATTCTATCAAACAATTCACTTTTGTTATCATATTGTACATGTAAAAAAATTGAAATGTATTTTATTTAACAGAAATGCTTGATAATTATGATATTACTAGCATTAACTCTAAGCCGGTGAATATTTGTTAACGTTGTACGTCAGGGTCATGTTTCAATGCCGTACTCATGTTTCCAATGTGTCTACATATCACCTCAGTTGTCAGTGCGGTTTGTTTGTTTTTGTTTTTTTGGCAAAAGGCTTGTCTGGGATAAGCATGTTATAGAATGTCGAAAGAAAAAAAAAGTATTTATTGTATGGAATTGATTCCATACAAGCAGACATGCTCTGACATCCGCTAACCAGAAAACACAAGAAAAGAAGAAGAAGAAAAAAAAGAAAAGCAGTAAGAAGACCCGAGGAATGCGACTGCTGTATATTATAATTCACCAAATGTTTTGACATGTTTGGTATGTCAGCACCGAAATGATACAACTTGATTACAGTAAAGCCTTCCATGGGACCATAATTCCATATTATATTTGGTGTGAAAACCTTAAATAATGTGCGAATGTCAAACACAACCACAATGAGCGCTGGATGTTTTATTTTACGTTAACAACTTCAGACGAAAGGACCCGGTCTGGTCTCCGATGGGCAGAAGAGAGGAAACGAGGAGACAACGACACAACAAGGTGAACTAGGGACGGAGAAATAGGATATTGATAAGAAATCAGCCATAATCAGGGGTGACTGTAGCTCACTTGGTAAGTGTCCTTGTACAAGGCACTGGAGCTCCCACTAGGTGGCATAAGAGTGCTATAGAACTCCAGATTATGGTATTTTTTATAATATTGATGATGACAATAATTATTATTGAAACAAAATTTAAAATGTAGACACATTTGGAAAAAAATGTATGTTTTCGGACTACAATGAACTAAACTAGGGCTATGCAGTCATCTCCGACTGCTAAAGCTACACCCCCAAAACAAGATGCTTCTAGTCCCCCATCATTCCCACCACTCCTGTCCACCTATTTGCCGTGCATAGGCTTAAAACCAAACACCTATTGTGAAAACAAAGCAAAAAATAATACAAAATGGGGCCAATTCGCCATTCACCCAGAGGCTATGGACCACACAAAAACGCATCTTCCAAAATCGAATCAGTCCATGAACCTACCCTAGAGCATTAACACATAAAATCTGGGGCAAATCCATCCGTTCAAAAAGTATCGCGTTAACATGAAATAACGTATATGGCGGTGCCGCAAGCAAAACCATTACATCCCAGATGCTCTGTGTTTCGGGGATATAAACACATCGGTGTGACTAATTGTGGCTGCTGCTACAGAATTTTTAAAATTTTGAACAAAAAGGGTCAGTTCGATCAAAGCGACGCAATTAAACTGTTGAACGTTGCAGAGCATCAAACCACTGCAGCTCGACTCATTTTGTCAGCTAATACATTGTTAAGTCGATTGATTTTCAGTCAAAATCAGTCAATTTGATTTTCAGCTCCCCAAGTGAGGGACTACACATGTTTAGCGGACCCCTAGGTAGTGCTGGCTGACACTCACAAAGCAACACAAAAACAAATGCCACACATTCTAATGTGGATTCCAGTGCAAGATTACGAAGGACATATTTGAGTCTAGACTGTCTAGCATTCAATTAACAGGGAATGCGAGAATTCGTTCTCATCCATGGCTCCCGTCGGCATTCAAATAGCACCATTGATCACTAGCTAGTGGTCCTCTTAGCTGGATGGCTGCTTCTCTGGTTCTCACACACTCGTCTTATAACGTCTACCGCAAGATATTAAAAAACATTTTTAACCGGACCGCAGCCCATCTAGGCGAGTCCTGTGTGGGCAGTAGATAGTGTTGACACAGTGTCACTCTGAGGCGATTTGCTTGATGGCGACTCGTTGCTACTTCCAATGACTGATTAGGCTGCAGTTATAAACACTCGATTCCCGCACAGATTCCTGAGGACTATTGTTTTTCTTCTCACTAAAGTACCAGCCTGAGGGCTTCCCCATATCCCTGGGCCTTGCCCCTCAATGGTGTAGCTGTCTTGAACACCTACTTCCTAAATACGGTGTAATCATTCTACTAGACGACAAGCTCTCCCTCTCTTCCACTCACGCTGTGTCTCAAATGGCACACTAATACGGCAGTAGGTAAACACGTTAGGCAGATATGACGTGTGTACATTGCATT
Source organism: Bregmaceros cantori (assembly GCA_900302395.1). Taxonomy (NCBI): domain Eukaryota; kingdom Metazoa; phylum Chordata; class Actinopteri; order Gadiformes; family Bregmacerotidae; genus Bregmaceros; species Bregmaceros cantori. The sequence continues at coordinate 6,641 of OMKY01243879.1, read as the reverse complement.
CATTTCCATTTCTACTACATAAGCAGCATGGCGGCCATTTTGTCACGCAATGGGTTTCTGGGACTGTTTAGGGCATCATCTGTGCAACTATCAGTGCGCTGGAATTTGATCGACAACTCTGGACAGTGCCCTACACATCAAAAAAAGTATTTGGAAACCAAATAATCCATGCAAAACATTCATATTTATGTACTCGAGCAATCAGCACTAAATGAAAAACATTATAAATAGAAGAAATAGAAGATAAAACTAGCAATATTGTGTTATTATCAGAGATGGCAGGTAATGAAGTACAAATACTCAAGTACTGTACTTAAGTAGTTTTTTCATGTAGCTGTACTTTTAGAAGTACTTTTTTCTCTAATGACTTTTTACTTGTACTGAGTAGATTTTTAACAGAAATATCTGTACTTCTACTCCTTACTTTTCCCATAACAGGTTCGTTACTTTTTTTTTTGCGCACCGATGGTAGGTGGTAGGAATATGTAACAGTGTGAATGAGCCAGTAGGGGGCGGTAATGCCGGCAGTGGGATTTATGAACCTTAAGTGAAGTGAGTTGAGTTAGGTTTTTAACAATTTAGTCAAACATTCAAACATGTTAAAACTAGCAGTGAAAAAGTGCATTTTATATACAATTCCATTTTTGTACTTTGTACTTTTTACTTTCAAAAATATTTTTTGACTATGTTTCAGAGCCTGTACTTTTTACTCTACTCGAGTACATATTTGGATCAGTACTTTGTAGTTTTACTCGAGTTGTTTTTTCACAAATGTATTTTACTCTTACTTAAGTAAGAAATGTGGATACTTTTGCCATCTCTGGTTATTATGCAAGAGAGAGAAATAAAGGGGGAAATGAAGGTGGCAATGGGAAGGATTTGTTAAGAGCTAGTCGTCCGCGGGCAGCACTCTGGCATCGGGTTCGTCAGCGGAGCGCACCGGCCAGTGATCGTCCTCAAGAGTAGCAGCAGCGATGTGTTGCGCTCATTGGACGCCCCTCGCTCCAAGAAGATCGGTGTGGCACTCAGATGCTGGCAAGTCAAAATCCCAAGAAGGGTTATGGACACCGCACCTAACGCGACCCCATTCGTGTTAGTGGCGCTGTGTGTACCGCAGCGTCCGCAGTGTCGCGAGTTCGACTACGCTCGCCGACTTGTCTGCAATGTCTACCCCCGATCTCTTCAACCCAGTTTCTGACTAATCCTATCCAATAAAGATGGAAAAACGCCGGAAAAAATAATTAAAAATTGCTGATGTTAAAAAAACATCAGCTTCTGTGTAAAATGAATACTGCTATTGCTTACCGAGTGGATCCTGTCTGTCCAGAGACATGGCCCGGGTGGACGCAGGTGATGCACTGTCTAATCAGCAGATGGCACTGGAGGTGGTGGAGCAGCAGCTGGCGGTGTCTCCTGTCATGTCGGCGGCCGACATGTCCACTAGTGGGCGTCTGGACCGCCTGGCCATGGTGCTCTACCTCAGCCAGCTGAGAGACGCTCTCACTGCCACAGGTACACTCACATACTGAGGCATACACAGAGTTGGCACTACCTAGAGATGTATGATGTTCTTGTTGTTGTTGTTTTTTTACTGTTATCCGATATCCTGATAATACATTTTTTATAACTCATTCACTGCCAAAGACGTGTTACCGCATTTTTGTGAATAGTACCACTGAGTGCCAAAGATGTGTTGTCCTGTCTTTAGGTTTTATTGCCTTCATCTGACCGCCTGGTGGCGCCATATGCCGCCTTTGGGGCCACATAAAGGGAACCTATAACCTCGGCATATACTGCCACCTAGCATCCAACATCCACACTTCACAAATATCCTGACGCTCCAAAGATGTTATAACTTGGAACCAAACTAACTAAATCAAACTAGTATATTAGAATATTACTCTTATACTAAATTATTAATAAATAAAATGATTCATAACAACTGCAATTACCCTAGTGAACAGGATAATCAAATTTGCCGTTTTGCATATTCACTAATACATTTTAAATCTAAATCTGATTAGCTCTGGCTATTTTCGCCATATCCTGGCCGGACTGTTATTCAGTTTCATCCCTCTATCATCTACTCATTTATCCTCCCCTCTTACTTTCATCACACCTTTCCACTTCACCATCTTGTCTTTTCCATTTCTCTCACATTTTCTCTTTCATTCCGCATGTGATGGGTTTTTTCCTGTGGTGTTAACATAATGGCGACAAAATATCATTGCCAATGTAGTGGTGCACCTCTGTTGTTTGTTCCCTTTCATTGCGCCTCCTCTGTTTCTAGCCATGTACATTAATGAGTGGTTTCAATGGTTGGTTTAACCTATTAGAGGTTACATAAGGGGTGTGTGGGGTGTGCGTGTGTGTATGTGTCTGTCTGTGTGTCTCAGCATGCAGACATGCTGGCCTGTGTGTGTGTGTCTCTGGGGGAGCGGTTGGGTGTGCACGCGTGCGTGGGGTGTCTCTGCGTGCGAGCACAGTGCATGCCGGACTGTGTGTGTGTGTGTGTCTTTCTAAACAAGCGCCTTTGCGCGGCATAGTCTGTGGGCTTGATGGCAGCCCGCCCCTCCACTCCTCTCTCTCTCATAAAAAGACGCCGTCTCTTTAAGAGCGGATTACCCATAATGCATCGGGGGGCTTGCTGGCTGGCAGCCAGCGCTCTGCAACAACGCTGCAGAGAGCAGCCACTGATGCTGAGCCATAGGATACTCCTGCCCACTGTAGGTACCACAAATACTACTACTACTACTACTAATACTACTACTACACTGCCTTTATGACTAGGCAGGCTTTTATTAAGAAAATATTCTCAGTCTGTGTGTATACATGATTGGATGCATCAGCACTGCAGACTCAAGCTCCTAATGCTGAACCATAAGATACTCCTGAGCAGGGTAGGTACCACAAATACTACCATCCTATTACTGATTAGTACTAATTCTGCTGAACTGCCTTTTATGATTATGACCACTCGGACTATTATTGGTAAAATATTGCCAATGAGTGTGAATGATAGATCAACAGTGCAGACTCTTGCTGAACTGTAAGACACTGCTGTTAATGGTGTAGATGCCATGTGTACTAATACCATACTACACTTATTACGATTATTATTACTATTAATGTATTACTACTATTGTCATTACATCAACTGACTCTACATATAATGCTAAGTTGCTAACACTGAAGATAATAATAAATCATCAACCTAGGAGGATTCACATTGTACAACATTGCTGTAAAGGCAGCCTTCCAGTGTCCATACCACCATCTACAAATACTTCCCCTCAGATTCTGCTACAATATGCTGAGATGTTTACCCACATTTTATATATTGTGTAATATATTATATTATGTAATTTTGGGAGCAACATATGAACTGGTAAAGTCACTCATTACAAATTGTAATCAGTAACGTAATCCTATTGCCACATTTTATTGTATTTTTTCACATCACATCATGTGAATGCTGAGGAAAGCTGCTAATTATTTATTAATTTAAATTGCTAACCCCGTCAGAATGATTATAAACCTACCGCACCCAGTACCAGTTATGGCACCATGTTCCAATGGTCAGGTAACTGAACCCAATTATCCATTCCTTCAAACTCTGTTTGATAGACGAATACATACTTTTTATTCATCCTCAAGGGGAAATTACATTTTCGTGGTGGGCAGGAGAAATGGAAGAACACTCCTACAACGACCAAAATATCTAAACATAATAACATATGAGGTACAACACGGCAATATAGTAACTGACATGAATGGTTTTGTTTGAAAGGGGAAGGAAGCGGGTAGATGTCTCTGACGGGGTTCTGAACCGGTTCAAGGAATGAAAACTGAAAACAAACTGAATTTTACAGAATTTTATGGGGAACGGAAACGGAAAACGATTTCTTCAACTATTCCAGAACAGAAACAGAAAATTATGAAATCCACAAAACTGGTTAAAAACTTTTTTTTTTTCGTTCTCTATATCTTAACATATCCTATGTCTGGGAGACTATTTCCTGTTGTGCATCCATCCAACTGTCAGTCATCAAGCCCTATGCATCTGAGGCTCCATCTTGTAGACAGACGAGAAAGCGAATGCAATACAGTTACACTGAAGTTTGAAAGTCCACCAAATATATTTTGTATTAACTATACCTAAACGTAACATTGCACAATATAAAGAACTTTAAGAACGAATATAGTTCAGGACCGATATTTTGGTGGCGGCACGGTTCCGAGAATGAAAACGTTAAACATAGGCCTGCCTGAACCGTTTGTAATGGAACTTTTTAAAAATATTTTTTTTAAGCCCTGGTCTCTGAAAAGAATGTAAGATCAACAATCCCAAGTCTTACCTTCAACCTATGTGGACATTCAGTGTTGACCAAATTCAGTTGTAGCACGACCATTGTGCCATAATCAATGAAACACTGCTGTCGACAACGTCCTTGTCTGGGCCACCCTAACATATATCAGTGTTGCCCAGCCGCAGCGAGACGCTGTAATAGATTTTATTAGGAATCCATACCTGTTTACGGCACATCATGATGGCATGGTATAACGCTGCCCTTATAACTTCTGACACCAATATTGGGAAATTTTTGTCACCCAACACACAGACAGACATGGTAGGTTCAAGTTAAGACATAGAACAAAACTGCAGAGCCATGTTGTTGCTGACAAAGATGGCCTCTGGGTTGAAAAGTTGTGTTTAGAGGTTTTTTTACATTTTAGAAATGTGTTTTGGTGTCTTTGGCAATAAGTATATGCCTTTTTAGAAGACCTTGGGACCCAGTGAGTTAAAATATTAAGAAGCGCTACAGCCATTTAATCGATGATAATTTATTATTGAGTATATTGAGTCAGCTGCCAACTCATTTTATAATTAAGTTGGCAGCGATCAATCAAAATGTCAATACAGAACGCTGTGAGCTCTTCCATGCTAACACTAAAATGGAAATGTTAGAGTGCAATCTGAAGAGATAGTGAGACATCAAGATGTCGGACAGCCTCCGATCCCTCCCACCCTGGTCACCATCTACTTATGCTGCTCCCATCCGGCAGGAGTTTCAGGTCCATCAGAACCTTACGCCGCAAGAGCAGTTTTTATCCCGGTGCCATACGGCTCCTGAACGACCGAAACTCGTCACCAACGCGGCGCTCCGGAAGCTCTCTTACCAGTCACCTATACCCGGCTAATAATGATTCTGATTTTAAACAAAAAGTTAACTGATCAATCGGTTTTAATTATCTGTAAAAAAAAAAGTGATTAATCAATGACCAAAATAATCAATTGTAGTACTAATATTAACGATGAATAATGTCTAATTGGCACTACTACAGTAATCATCAATGTTACTTTAACTTTTTAGTTTTTTTCACTACCTAGATTCAACCAGCGTCGCCAGATTTTCTTTATTCAGCTAATGAAGACACTACTTTGTGACATTTATCTGAGCTAAGCCAAGGGCACTTTGGCAGGACCCTGGTGATACATGGACCCTAACAGCAAAGCTAGAGAGAACTCGGCATCTCTTTACAGAGAGCATGTCGCCAACAAAGAGGTGAAAGCCAGAATAAAACAAGCCATTCGACCATATGAAGATCTAGTAACCACAGTCAAAAAATGAAAACTAAAATGGTACGGACATGAGATCCCAAGGACTCTCAAGAACAATCCTCCAAGGCACAATGCCGGGTGGAAAGAGGAGAGGAAGACAGAGAAGGCGATGGAAAGATGTGGACAAGTTGCAGGACGAGAGACACCATACGAGTGAACAAGGACAGAGACTGAGAGCGCTCGTTGCAAATTCTTCAGTGGCGGCCCAACGGTCAGCCAGAATACGGGATTGAAATAAAAATCTGAACACTTCCACAATCGAAGCAATGTACTATAAAAAATAGTTATAGCTCAGTCGGGCAGTGCGGATATCTGTGTGCTCTGCAAGATGTGTGATGGGAGCGGGTTTATGTGTGTGTGTGTGTGTTATGGTTGTGTGTGCCCCTGTGGGGATTTGGGGGGGCAGGTGCTAGCACAGTACTGCATTTGCTTGCATGCCTTTGTGCTACAAACGCATGTGTGTGCGTTTGTGTACTCAAGTTGGATTTATATTTGTGTGTTAGATTGGTTGTAAACGTGTGTGTGTGTGTGTGTGTGTGTGTGTACTTCAGCTGTATAATTGAGCCCCCAGAAAGCACATTACTGGTGGACGGTCATCTTTCACTGTAGCTGTCAGATTTTATTTAACAATCCATTTTGTGGCTGCAGTGCGTGTGTGTGCGTGAGAGGACAACTAATTCTATTTTTATCTTTGTCATTATATCTCTGAAGAAAGTGAGGAAATTTACAAAAACGCCATTCCTGTTGCTCTTGTCTCAATCTCTGCTTGCTCCCTGGATTCCCCCTTTACCTGTCTCTCTCTCTCTGTCTCCCTCTAGCTCGCTGTCTTTCTTAGTCCTTCTCCCTCTCTTTTCTCTGCAGCTCTCACTCCCCTTTTCTGTCTCTCTCCCCTTTTCTGTCTCTCTCTCACCTCCCCAGTTCCATTCGCTCTGTATCTCTCTCTCTCTCCCTCCCTCTCTGTTCCTCTTTCCTGCCATCTCTCTGCTCATCCCTGCTTACTGTTTCTCTTCCCATCTTT
>OMKY01243877.1:0-12778 GCA_900302395.1 Bregmaceros cantori | reverse complement strand
GATGTTTTAAAAGGGGGCCCCAAACTATCTGAAATCTACATCGTCGTCCTCTGAGGGAGAATCTTAGCATTTCAAGTTTAATGGATGAAAGAATTTCATTCTTCCATCTGTTGATGTGAGGTGCTCTCGAAGATTTCCAGTAAAGTAGGATGAGCCTTCTTGCCAGCAGAGTAGAGAATGAAAATACCGTATTCATATACTTAGGCAAGAGCTTCATAGGAGGGACACCAAAAAGTGCTATACAAGGGTCCATATCGTATTTCCTTTGTATGCCGTGTTTATAGTGGAAAATATACCCGCCCAATACTCAGTCAGACCTTGACATGTTACAAATGTGTGCAAGTGGTCTGCAGGTGATAATCCGCATCTTAAACAGGTATCAGGGGACCCCGGGTAGATTTGTGAAAGTCTCGACCTTGTAAAGTGCACCCTAAACACAATCTTTGCTTGTATCAGTCCATGCCTTGCACATATCGAGGAGGAGTGGACAGCCGCCAATATATATTCCCAATATTCATCTGATAATTCCATACCCAACTCCCTCTCCCATCTGCTTCTTGCCTTGACTGCTGATGGAGGCGTAGGAACATTCCGCTGGAGATGCGAGTAAATAAGAGAAGTTAAGTGTTTGGTGTCGTAGTCTAAAGAAAGAAGAATGTCAACCAAAGAGTTAGCAGGTCGGGAGGGAAACCATGTGGTGTGTTTTTTTACGTAACTTCTAATTTGTAAGTACCTAAAGAAGTGAGAGGAGGGTAGCTTAAATTCTGTCTGTAGATCTTGAAAAAGTCTAAACACATCATTTTTATAGAGGTCTTTCAAGCGGCTTAGTCCACTCCTCGTCCACAGCCCATACACATGGTCAGTATTGGATGGCAAAAAAGTGTGGTTATTATAGATAGGAGCATTTATTGACCTACCAAACATTCCCAGGGATTTCCTGACCTGTGTCCATATTTTCAGGGAGTACCGAACTATCACATTTGTGGTGTTACTTGCGTAATCCAAAGGAAGCGTGGAGCAACATATGGAATGTAACGAGATTTTAGTTGAGGACAGTTCCATGTCTACCCAAGCAGGTCGTCCTTTTATTTCACCGGGAAAGACGTCGAGCCAGTATAGGATTTTCTGTATATTAGAAGCCCAGTAGTAGTTACGAAAATTGGGGAGATTAAAACCCCCTTCAACTTTAGGGGATTGTAAAATTGCCCTACTCATACGTGGGGATTTATTATTCCATATAAAGCTGCTAATTAGGCCGTCGAGGGACTGGAAGAACGATTTTTTAATATAGATCGGTAAGTGTGAGAATAGATATAAAAACTTTGGAAGGATGGTCATTTTGATCAAATTAATCCTACCTGCCATTGATAAAGGAAGTGTGGACCACCTCTTAAAATCAGCCTTACATTTACTCAAGAGAGGGAGAAAATTTTTGGAGAACAAATCTTTGATACTATCAGTAATAAAGACCCCTAAGTATGTAAATCCTGTTAGGGCGCATCTAAAAGGGTAGTAATTTTCAGGGATAGTCTTGGCTAATTGATTAATTGGGAGAAGTAAACTTTTATCAAAATTTAGTTTATATCCGGAGAGTGAGCCAAATTTATCAAAAATATGTAGTGCAGCTGGTATTGATCTAATGGGATCGGAGAGGTATAGCAGCAAATCATCTGCATATAAAGACAATTTGTGTGTGGAGCCAAAACGGGTAATTCCAATACAATTTTCGTCCTGTCGCAACCACAAAGCTAAAGGCTCAATAGCTAATGCGAAGATCAATGGTGAAAGCGGACATCCCTGACGGGCACCACGACATAGTGGAAACGGCGCGGATTTGATTCCATTAGAGGAGACAGAGGCTGTAGGATTAGTATATAGAAGTTTTATCCATTTAATAAATTCTGGCGGGAAACCAAACTTACCCAACACATGAAACAGATATCTCCACTCCACCCTATCGAAAGCCTTTTCTGCGTCTAGTGAAATCACAACTTCTGGTGTACTAATATCAGTTTTAGCTAAAATATTAAGTAATCGTCTAGTGTTCGAAAATGAGTGCCTCCCCAGCATAAATCCGGTCTGATCCATAGATATCAAGTCCGGGAGAAATTCTTGTAGACGCGTTGCCAATATCTTGGCTAATATCTTTAAATCCAAATTTAAAAGTGAAATAGGTCGATAGCTGCCACATTGTAAAGGATCCTTATTACTTTTTAAAATGAGAGATATGTTGGATTCGAGTAGTGTAGGGGGGAGACACCCCTTAGCAAAAGATTCGTTGTACATTTCAACCAGAGCTGACAGGGCGCATTGCGGTAACATTTTGTAGAACTCTACTGGGAATCCATCTGTCCCGGGGGACTTGCCACAAGACAGGCTTTTGATAGCCGATATAGTCTCAGAAATAGTGATTGGACTTCCCATATTTGTTGTCTTTTCAGCGTCTAAGCATGGAAATGTTACATGAGCCAGAGGGTCACCATCTGTCCATAAATGAGCGGTGTCTTCAGATGTATAGAGTTCTAAGTAAAAATTCCTAAATGTTCATTAATCAGTGATGGGGATGAGGTGATGTCGCCAGAGGGTAAGCGCAGTTCTTGGATCCATTTAGCCATAGCAGTGCTTCTCGCTTGTTGTGCGAGGAGCCTGCCAGCTTTGTCACCCGATTCAAAGAATCTTTGCCTGGTAGAGAACAGTAATTTTTGGGATTTAGAAATTGAAATGCAATCATATTTAGACTGCAGACATTGGCGTTCACGGTTAATATCTGGAGTCATGTTAGTGGAATATGTTCGGTCTATATTAGAAATAGCTTCGCTATGGAATCAAGCTCAGCTTTCTCCTTTTTTTTATGGTTTGTGACATAAGAAATAATATGACCCCTTGTTACCGCCTTAAATGTTTCCCATATTGTCGATTTAGACACATCTGGAGTATTGTTTGTATTAAAAAAAATTGGAAAGAATTCTGTCATATATTCTATAAATTCTGTGTCACCCATTATGATGAATTGAACCTCCATTGTCTGCAAATGGCAGGTATATTAGGTAGGGTAATGTCCACAGAGACTGGTGCGTGGTCAGAGATCAGTATGTTGTGGTATATGACTGTTTTTATGTTGGAGGTTAATCGTTTATCCATTAAGAAATAATCAATACGAGAGTATGAAAGATGGGCCGGAGAAAAAAAGGAATAGGTGCCCTGAGAGCCGTCTAGTGTTACCCAAGGGTCGAATAATCCAAGTCTATCTTTGTATTCTTCCAATACTCTGGCTGAGTTAATCCTGTTTTGAGAAGTTTGGGAAGTTCTGTCCACTAAAGGATTCAGTACCAGGTTGAAGTCACCCGCAATTATAAGGTAGCTTGAATCCATATCTGGAAGGGAAGAGAAGAGGTTTATAAAGAAGCTGTTATCATCCCATGTCGGTGCATATATACTAATCATGATCACTGCCATGTCCCCCAATCTCCCATATATAGCAACATATCTACCATTAGGGTCATTAATTGTTCGCTCAGGGGTGAAAGGAATATTTTTCCTGATTAAAATTGAGACCCCTCTTGCCTTTGAGGTAAAAGAAGAATGATAAGAATATTCAATCCATCCTCTCTTTAGTCTTCTAGTTTCTGTTTTCAGTAAATGGGTTTCCTGCACGAATATGATATCTGCTTTTAATTCTGCTAGGTGACTTAGTACTCTATGTAGTTTAATACCCTGATTCATCCCTTTAACATTCCAAGATGTCAGTCTTAGTGTTCTGTTCATATTAGTCTATTGTAATGTTGTCAGTGTGCCCCAAATAGAAAAGTTGTTCACTCCTATAATTCAAAAGGAAGCAAAGAAAAGGTTGTAAAATAAAGGATGGGGGGAGGGTGGGGGAGTCATTCACACATACACACACCAAAACCGTATCAAAATCATTCACACAATAGGTACACTCATCCATCAAACCCACTATTCTAATCATGACTTGAATTCCAAGTGGTATAACGAGTTAAACACTCCATGTATATAAAGAACATTTTCCCCTACTAACCCCTGAATCAATTTAAAAATAAAAAACAATAAAGAGTAATGGGGCTTAATCTAGAACAAGAACAAACACAGTCTCAAAAAAAACCCTTTCTCTGTAGACCCTGGTGCAAGAGAACGGTGTGTGAGACGTTCCCGTTCGCGCAGAGCTCACTTCGTGTACACATAGTCAAACCAATACACTGTGGATCAGTTGCCGACGTATCTTAATGAGTCAGGTTGACTTTCCTTCCCAAGAGTGACACAGTCAATGTGTTCCCTCCGACCGAAAGTAGAGCCGTCTGACTCGTCATCCAATCAGGCGTTGAGTTGGGAGGAGAGGTGACGTTACCGCCACACCACACCCCGCGGATGAATACGCGGAGGGTAAGATCAGCATGGTGTCAGTCATTCCGTTGTTTACTCGCGGCGGGGACGGATGTCTCCCGAAGCTCAGTTCTATTAAGCACCATCGGCCACACAGAGAGTTAACGAAACAGGTAAACAGTCAAAACATAAGCACAGCACACCAATAAATGTGAAAAATAACAACACAGTGTCAGGTTGTGATTGTCAATCTCTCCCCTGTCAGCTCATAAGCCGAAATGTATCAATTGTTCGGAGCACTAACCGTTGAACGGGCCGGGAGTGAAGAAGCGAAGATCAGGGCTTCGTCATGGTTATCGATAAACTTTACTCCCGTGTCCGTGGTGACGCGCAGTTTGGCGGGGTAAAGCAATGCGGCGGCATAGCCCCTCTCAAAGAGAAGTTTTTGCGCCGGTCTGAAAAGCGCGCGGCGTTCCGATGTTGCCGGGGAGAAGTCTTCGAACATTAAAACTTTTTTACCTTTAAATTCAGTCTTTCCTCGTTGGGCGCGTGCAAGTTTCAGCAGTCTGTTCTTAATGAGCCAGGAGGACAGTCGAACGATGAAAATCCTCGGGCCGGCATCAGCAGCTCTGCGGGGTCCGATGCGGTGCGCTCGGTCAACGTTTGGCTCCGTCGGCAGTGAGAGGACCGTCTTAAGCATCCCCCCGGCGAATTCCGATGGCGATTGTCCTTCAGCTCCCTCCGGGATTCCGAGCACCCTTATGTTGCAGCGGCGCGATCTGTCTTCAAGATCAATTAATTTATCCATTTGTTGTTTCACATTTCCTCCATTTTGTTGAATCGGGCCTCGCGTTGTTCAAAGTCAGTCGAGAGGCCGGACAAGGCGTCCTCCACCTCGGTGACACGGCCATCCATCTTTCCAATGCGATCCTCCATCGCCATGAATCTGGCATCGATGTTCGCCGTTATCCTTTTTTCGGAGGTCTCAATCAATTGTGCGAGCCGGTCGCTCATAGTACTCGCCCATTCAGGTTGACTTGGCGCGGGAGGAGAAGTCGCGGTCATGTTCAACGTCGTTTGGCGCTTCTTAGCGGACGCCATCCCCGCAAATATCCAGAAAAAGTGCACAAGTGGATAAAGTCCGTTGAGTTGTGTTCATCAAAGTCCGAAAAAAGTGGTAGATTCAGGGGTTCAAATTAGCTAGACAAAGTTCCATGGAGCGCACACTCGAAACACGTCTTACTCCGTAGACGCCATCTTGGAACCCCCAGCTGATTCATTTTTGAGTTCTGTTTTTGATATTTGGGATTAATATAATGAGGAAATAGTAAAAACAATGTCAAAACTTGGCAATGAAGCCAGGACAGCATAAGTAGAAATAATTCATTAGCACCATTAGGGTGGATTGCCCTAAAGTGGGCCACTGCCTAATGTGGGACGCCTAAGATCCAGAGGCTCTGGCTCCTCACTAAACTAATGAATGTCAGGGTAACTATGGTAAAAGCAAACTATGGTAATGTGTCTAACATTAAGTTCAACTGTTCACCACTACATTTCACGGTTCCAGCTTAGGCAACTGGATGTCCCACATTAGGAAGCTGTTTTCCAGTGTGTTCTTGTTCCATTAATTGTTGGTACAACTCATTGTCACATCAACTGTATTGTGAAATGCAATGTGTTGTTGATGTGACATTCACATCTCTGTGTGGAATATTGAAATGATTTGCCAAGAGTGTTGTTTTTGGGTAATAAACACATTTCAAGTAAGGATGCTTGATATCTGCCATCTAATATCATGATTATACATCATCTGATCAATGTTCAAGTGATGGTTAGTTTCATCATATTTTATTAATTCAACAACATGACTTGAATGTACTTACATGACAATTATTCCCGCTATTGCTTTTCCGATTAAAACCAATATACTGCCTGTCTACGTTCAAGTCATTACTAAGTATGACTTGTAAATATATCAGTAGTAAAGTAATAAATATATCAGAAGTATTTAAGATGTTGCAGTTGCTGCATACATATATATACAGTTCCTGATGGTACTGCTTGAGTAGACCACTTGCTGTGGCCTTACAGGACAGCACAGAACAGTTTTGTGCAAAACAGGGCTTGAAAACGGAATTATTTTTGAAACATTCCGCTCCGAACAGTTCAGGCAGGTCTCTGTTCCGCCAACAAAATATCGGTCCTGAACCGGCTCGGAACACAAAAATTTTGTTCCTTCTTAAAGTTCCTCATATTATGCAATATTAAGTTTAGATATAGTTTATACAAAATATATTTGATGGACTTTCAAACTTCTGTGTAACTGTATTAACATTAAAAGAGGGTTTAAAACGCCTTTACATTCACTTCCTCGTCTGTCCACATATGCATGGGGCTTGATGACTGACAGTGAAAGTTGGATGCATGCACAACCGGAAATAGTCTCCCAGACATAAAAAAAAGTTCAAATATATAGGGAACAGGAAAAAAAAGGGTTTTGTGGATTTCATAATGTTCCGTTTCTGTTCCGGAACATTTTAATACGTCTTTTTCCATTTCGGTTTCTACTCCTCGTAAAATGCCATAAATTCCCGTTCGTTTCCGGTTTTCGTTTTCATTCTTTGAACCGGTTCGGAGCCCTGGGGCAAAACAATTCTGTTGCTTGTCATAAAAAAATGCGTTAAAATTTTTTTGTGTGATGTGCCGTTGCAGTGTGCGAGCACCACAGACCGTCTCATTCAATGACCAGCCGGCTGAGCGAACGTTAATGTAGAAGGAAGCCGAGGGAAAGAAGCGTTCTACGAATTACGGCGTACAATTTATGGACAGTCTCAAAGAAGTGAGTCACACTAACACTAGGGGTGTTATCACACCCATCATGGCGATTCGATTCAGTATCGATTTCCTGACCCAGTGATTCATTTTTTTCGATAATCAAGAATAAGAATTCACCACGAATCGTTTCGATACGATACGAAAGTTATAACGATAACTTAACTTTATTGTGATATTTGAGAGAACAACGCAGTTTTCGTTACAGCAGAGATGATCTTATACTAGGTGCGGCGGTGTCTTGCTGCTAGAGTGTGTGTGTGTGTGCGCGCGCGCATGTGTGTATGAGAGCGAGAGAGGGAGAAAAAGATGGAGGGAGCGTGAGAAGGAGGTAATGCGTGAGTGAGAGTGCGTGGGGGAGTGAATGTGCTGCCTTCCAGACACACACGCCGTGTTTGCGCGTGCGTGCGTGTGTGTGTGTAAAGGAAGCGAGGAAGCAGGCGCCAACAAGGTTTAGAGCCACCCGCAGGACGGGCGTGGAATTACTTCCAGGAGAAAAAAATCAATACACTTGCGGACGTATCGATAAATTGTATCGACAGCTGTTGTATCGATATATCGATATATCGATACTAAATCGATACTATTTAGACCCCTAACTAACACATAGTTTCAATGTCAAAAAAAGAATGGATGTTGCGTGCAACTCAATCATATACACAATAGCCCTGATTTCGAACCAACCTAAGCCACACTTCATCCAGGCTATCGCAGAATGAAGAGCAAGAACAACCAGAACAACACTTCAGGGAAAATGTCACTATCTGCACAAAACTCACTCTCATTTATAGCAATAGGAATTATTTATCAAGTTTTGCATAAACTTTGAAGAATTCACCAAACAAAGTATGATGTACAGCCAAGATCCTCAGAAGACACCCAACCACCCCCCAAAAAAGTGGAATTACACCCAAAAAAATGTAAAATTGCACACAAAATGTAAAACTGCAAATCAAAAACAGTTCAAGTCTGGATTATGGAGCCTTACAGAGCCTCTATCAAAAGATTTTGGACACGTTGAACAAAAATAATTGAGGTGTGCCTGTCGACGTCACGTCTACGCTTGAATATTCTGAAGTGTGTCTCTCTATCCAGGTGGGGGCATTGAGTGAGATGGCTGACGAACAGGGCCTTTGAGAGGGGCTGGGGAGCGGATGACAGCACATCGTCGGTGTAGAATACATGTTTTTAATATCAGCCTCACATGCCAGCAGGGGGTCACAACAGTCGTTGCAACAGTGAAGGTCATGAGCCTTTCAAACTCTACGGTCTTTGCCTCCGGCAGAGTTGTGTGGAGCGGAAGAAAAGGTACTGTCAAAAGTAAAAGTCCGGCCATGAACGTTTGTCATTGAGGCATTGGCTGTGTCCGAAATCGCTCCCTATCCCCTACTCCCTAACCCCCATATAGTGCACTCACTTATAGTGCACTCAACAGCAACTGCCAAGATTTCAGACACTAGAGATGGTGCCGTCAAAATTATTATAAAATATAATTATAAAAAATATAATTATAAAATTCAACAATCGTCAGAAAAAGAACTTACATTTATAACTACTTGCCGCAGTTGGTCGCTCTTTACTCGTGCCGTGTCATTTTTATTAAGTTGAGGTCATTTTTAAAACATCTTGCAATGAATTAAGGGTTATATTGCTCCGTCTAGGGCTCATCCGATGCTCACTACTTTTTGCTGTGCACTGTGGGATACTTTCAGTGCACTATATAGGGTACATAGAGAATTCGGACACCCCTTAGACAAAATGGTGTGCCCCCCATATAGTGCACTATATGGGGGATAGGGTGGGATTTCTGACACAACCAATGATTAGTGTGATAATCAATAGAAAATTTCCTTAAATAATAAATTCATTCATTCATTCATTCATTTATGGTGGATCGCTCTAATGTGTTGCCCTTTTTTGCAGCTTCCTAATATGGGACAGTAGGTTGCCTAAGGTGGAACAGAGAAATGTAGTGTTGAACAGTCAAACTTAAATGTTAGACACATTACCATAGTTTTAAATTTGTTTAGGGAGGAGCCAGAGCCTCTGGATTTTTGATGTCCCACATTAGGCAGTGGCCCACTCTAGAATCCAGCCTGGTGTGTTTTTAATCTCACGTTGTTGGCTTACACACAGGCACATTTGCAAGTTGGTGCAGTGGTTATTTATAGTGACAATCATCTTAATGCATTGTGTTCCGCAAATTAACTTTAAAAAGAAACCATCCTATAAGCACTTAATGGCGGAAAAAAAAAGTTTACGGGAATGAGAAAAACACCAGCAAATGTGAAACATTGATGGATGTGAAAGTCTGCCAGACGGCTATTAGACAACACAAAACTCATGAAAATCAAATTTTTGCATTGCTTACTTAACCCTATTTCAACCCCACCTTCTCCTCGACACTGATCATAATTTTGGCGACAGATGGTGTGTCTTGTGAACCGCCACTCTCAGGTCTTGATTCGTGAAAAATTGTAGTTAAAATAACTTCACATATTGTGTCCTTTCCCCAGCATGGGTGACAGAATAAATTAGGGAGAAAATTGATCCCATCATAGCACCTAATTCTGATCTGTTTAATAATTCAGCACCCAGCATGAGCCTTCCTTTTGTTTTGGGAACAGATGTTTTCACAGACGTGAGAGTATAATAAAAAAAAAGCTAGAAAGAAAGTAAAACAGGGACTTAGAGCGAAGTAGAGGGAGAGAGAGAGAGAGAGAAGCGGGTAAAAAGAAAAGTAAAGAACATGCAGAGAGGATTCTGGTAAGCCTTGAAATGCTGCGATTAAACCAGAGTAAGAAAGATTCATAGTACGTGAATGGAACGGCAGGAGGTACAGGCATTGGAATGGGCCGAAGCTTGGAGTGGGCACACAATGAGGGGAGCAGAGAACGACGGGAGATAGAGAGAACAAGGGAGAGAGAAAGAACAAGAGAGTGAGAGAGAAACAGATTGAATGGATGTTGCGTTCCCCTCCTCTGCACACCGGGGCTCTGTCTTTGTTCAGAGTTGAAAGCGACTCCATCAGAAATGCACGGGGGTAGCGACGGAAGCCATTATTCACCACCATCAGTGATAGAATATCGGAGCATGGATCACAATTACCGAGACCGCTCAGGTTGAATCGCTTGCATTTCGTGAGAAATAAAACGCGACAAACCAAAGACAAAGAGCGAAGAACAATTGAAAGAGTAAAGAGCAGACGTGTGTGGAAAAAGAAAAAAAGGGGGATAGAGGAGAGATATAGCGAGTGCTGGAATGAGAAGAGTGGTGTGTATTACTCAGCAGTTACTCAGAATATATATATTTTTCTTAAACACACACACTCACAAACATGCACACACTGTATATATCAAAGACTGACTCAAGCCTTGAAGCAATCCTTAGTAATACCTCGTATCTTTATATAAGCATAGTATGGTGTTAAGGATGCTGACTGTTCGGTTTTTCCACAAAACAAAAAAATTGCCGTCTCCATTGGCGCTACGTAGACAAACTACGGCCACAGGCCAGGTGGGCTGACAGCCAACTCCCACAGCGAGCGGGCAATCCGAGGACGAAGCGTGGTGCGGTAGCGAATGCCAGGGGCGCTTGCCTGTAGCGGACAGTCCCCAGGAGCCAGCCCACGGCAGCCCGGGACCTGCTGCCCCATGGCAGCCGTCAAGAGGACCCCCCCGAGGGCATGCGATGGAAGGGCTTGGTATTGTTAACGATTTAGTGGTTCCTGTCTCACTGGTGATCCGGGGCTCACCAGCAGACACTCAAGTCGAAAATTGGATGCCTAAAAAATTGCTGCTATTCTTTGCTTTGTGTATAATGTTATGTATTTTCAATATTGCATTGGTTCTTTTATTTCAAATACACATTGGGTGGGTAGCAGACTTATAAAATTGAGAGAGTATAAAATTGCGATTAGCATGCTAATACAATACGTTTGAAAGAGTATACCATTCATAATCCTACTTATTTCATTAGATTTATTAAATAACAACTAAGTGTATGAAAAAAGTTAAAATATGAGTGACATAATGAGTGAAAGAAGTGTCTATCATTTCACGCACCAAATTTTGACCTTCGGAAGTACACTATCCGGGTACTTGCTGCACACTTGATTTTGCTACTTTCGACCTTGAACAGCACTAGATACTCCATCAAAGTATTCACAGTGCTGAAATGTGCAGATTGTAACAGTGTATAGATTTTGTCTCTGATTTCTCATTGTCTCTAGTTTTTAATTTCCTGAAGTAAAACACAACAAATTAAACAAACAACATTAAAGTGCAACAAACATGCTGAACAAACAAGTCCAATTCAGACTTCAAATCGATTCATCATGCATCTACATATCAGTGCGTAGGGTGGATTGCCCTTAATGTTAGACACATTACCATAGTTGGCTTTTACCATCGTTTCACTGACATCCATTAGTTTAGGAAGGAGCCAGAGCCACTGGAGCTTAGGTGTCCCACTTTAGGCAGTGACCCACATTGTTATGTATAGCCAAAAAAAAAAATCAATGTTTCCATTAAATTAGTTAACAGTCAAAGGAGACTAGAGAATGATGGTGTGTGAAAACCAGATACCTTTAACTAATACATTTTATTTTAGGACAGAGCCATTAAACATTTCGGCATGATGTTTGCGTTACGTAGAGATGGTTGTACAAGACGGGCTTAGCAGAGTTGCTATATTTCATCCGGCTGTCCATGGATACACACTCCGGTGGGGAACTTAAACAGGTTTAAAAACAAGTAGAAACTGGTTAAAAAGGTTAAAACTAGATAAGACCATTAAAACATTAAAACCCTTCCCTTCTTCCTCTCAAAGAAGAGTTCAGAGCCTCTCTGGACAGTAGGAAAGGGGAGCTGTCATGCGTGCAGTTTGCCAGTACTCTTCAGGGGGGTGAAGCTCTGGGGCGTACAGTGTGTGTGTGTGTGTGTGTGTGTGTTTGCGTGCGTGTGTGTTGGTGAGGACGAGCAGCCTCCTGAGAAAGTCTGATTAGACTCCGAGGGGTGGAACCTGGGCGCCATAAGCCAATCAAGGCATCACAGGTAAAATCGGTCATTGACACACGCACACACACGTGCACACTCTCCCCAGAGAGCTCTCTGGTGACACACCCTGCAAGCCGCTGGTCTTTCTGATTTATCACAAAGACTTCTCAATAAATCTGTTCTCAGACATAGATTTATCTACTTCCCTGGGATCCCAAATGTGATGTGAAATGAAGAGTCCTCAACGTGGGATTCATTCCAGAAACACTGTATTAATCCCAAGAAGGTTTAACATTTGTAACTTCACTTTCCATACTTGCAGTTGATTTTCCACAAGTTTGGTGTTGGCTGGTTTTCGCATTGGAAGAAATTTGTCAAACAAGACAATAGTTAATTCTACAAGCATTCCAATGAGCATTGTTGTACGCAAGAGCAATCATTTCTGTCAGAACCATTTCAGTCAAGAAACACAACAGAAGAGTGAGAAGCAAATCTTTACTGAAATTAGAATTATCTTGGCGGTATGGCTGTGTGCCTCTATACGTGTGTGGGTAACTGCATCTCTTGAAGTTTGTGTGTGTGTGTGTGTGTGTGTGTGTGTGTGTGGGGGG
>OMKY01243860.1:0-11998 GCA_900302395.1 Bregmaceros cantori | reverse complement strand
ATAGTATATATGTATATATATATATATATGTATATAGTGTATATATATATGTGTGTATATATATGTATATATATATGTATATATAT
The DNA here is from genome assembly GCA_900302395.1 of Bregmaceros cantori. Classification (NCBI taxonomy): domain Eukaryota; kingdom Metazoa; phylum Chordata; class Actinopteri; order Gadiformes; family Bregmacerotidae; genus Bregmaceros; species Bregmaceros cantori. Next base: position 11,912 of record OMKY01243860.1, on the reverse strand, counting down.
ATATACATATGTATATATATATATATATGTATATATATACACACACACGTATATTTTTGTATATATATATGTATATATAATTTATATATTATTTTAATATTTTTTTTCAATGAGATAATCGATCCGATTAATGAGAAAAATTGATCCGATGAATCGATTAATCGCCAGGAAAATTGGCCGATTAATCGATTATGAAAATAATCGTTAGTTGCAGCCCTAGCACACTCGCGCGCACATACATGCACGCGCACACACACACACACACACGCACAGTTTGACTCAATTCCATATAATGGACCTGAAGTTTCGCTTTGCAACCAAACACAACTCCTCTGTGATGAACGCTGCAGCCTGCATGTGTTGTGCTGTGTATTAAGCAAGCGGATGAGGAAGCGTGACGTGACACTAGTGGGCGCGGTAATGGAGCATAGAAATATATCAAATAGAATTGCGGTTCACACGATCTACACATAATTGCAGATCGTTACTGCTTAGGATCGCGGGATGGGTTAGGATCGTCGGATCGAACACCGCAGAGTTATCAATTCATGGAGAATGTTGCCCATTGCTCGCCGAGTTTAACAACTGGAGGAATAAATTGTATGGTTTTGTGGTGTCGATCATGCAGGGCCCTGTAGTGCCTGCCAGAGGGAAGGGGGGTGAAGAGGTGGGAAGAACAAGCAAGACAGAAAAAAATGTTTGTGCTCATCACTCTCCATTTTGGTCTGGGGAAATAACAATTAACAAATCAGATGTCCGCCTTCATATCCCTGCACCAATCAAAACCCTGTAAATGTGGGCTCTGTGCGATTGTGGGGCCGTCGGTGTAGTTCGGCTTAAGAGATATATGTAAAGAGCGGACACGGGCCTGCATTATGGAAGACAGCTACAAGGCGTCACAGCGGAGCGACTGGGGTGAACAAGGCGCCAAATCTCCAGTCGCCCCATTAAATTCTATGATTACGATGTCACGGAGAAAGCATTCAGAAAAAATTTTCTAAAAGAAAGCAATGTTCGGCGATTAATTGTATAAATTACCAGTCCATCAGCACTCCCTCATTTTGCAGATTGCCGAAGGAAAAACATAAGATGTACATTCTTATAATTGGAACTGGCTCAAGGAACGAAAACCGGGATTTTTTTTGTATTTTCCAGGAAAAATAAAACAAATAGTAAAATCTACGATGCAGCAGTGAAGTATGAATTGTTGTGAGACTCTCTGCAGCGGGTTGTTGTGGGTTCGCTCCGACACACAAGACCTCTGCTGTAGAACGCCACCAGCGGGCAGCAGCGGGTCTCTGTAGCGAGTCGTTGTGGGTTTGTTTCCGACATATATTATACAGCATTGAACAGCTGACAGGAACTGTCAAGAATTAACCGTTCCGGGAACAACATATTTTTGTTCTAACCGGTTCGGGAACATCAATTTATTGGTGGAACTCATAACCGGAAACGTTATATTTTCATTGCTGTTCGGAACGAACCGATTGGGGAAAAAAATGGTTCAAAGCCCTGCTTATAATATATACAGTGTATGGACCCATCCTCCTCAACTGGCGGACGATGATGTCATCAAAAGTCAACGGTTCCCTATTTGGAGTAAATAGCTGTTCAGCCCAGCCGCCATCTTGCCTGCTGTTACCAGCACCGTTCCATTACATGTAACGTTCGTAGGTGAGCGAGGTAGAAGTAGATTCATGTCACAATACGTTGAGGGGAATCCACTTGATGGTTCATTAATATAAGACACACAGCATGGCTGATCTACTAACGTTAACGGGGAGAAATCGGGACAGGACGCAGAATATATCTGTATGCCATTTAGCTGGTCCCAGCATCTGGGGAATAAGGGCGTGGTCTTCACGTGATAGCACGCTAACTAATTATATAAAACATAACTGTATTCACATCAAATATATTATCATAATAACATATCATAACACATTATTCTACCTCTAGGAGGTAGAATAATTATACTTTTATATAAAATGCAGTGTTACAATGTCCTCTCTTTACATATATCTCTTTGGTTTGGCGATAATGCAAACAATGGATTGGCAACATTTTGTTTGAATCCGGCCTTTGATAATGGTGGCCAATCTAGAGTCGGAGTTTAGTTTATGCGAGGAACAGAGGTGAGCAGAGATGTCCAATCAAAGCCATCTACACCCCCTAGGGAGAAAAGGTGATGGCTTGGTTTCTCACTCTTTCCTGGAAAGGTCCTGAATGGAAGGTAGGTAATGGGTCATCCACCATACCGTGGCAAATGGGATTCGGGCAGTTTTGGGTGCCATTGAATCAGCAGGAGGCTCCTCACACTGTGCGTGCATCTGAGGCTGCAATTGTGTGGACGGAGCTTCGTGGGTCACCATCCCCCATTGTGATCAGCCGTTCACTACAATATCCCTCCCTGGGGAGGGTAGAAGGCTTTGTCATCAAAGTCACACTTATGTCACTCTGCCCACACGGAGGCGTTCCCAGCAAGGCCTAGAATATACTACTAATCTGTGCGTTTGAATGTGTGTATATACCGACTTGTTACGTGTTTGTATGTGAGTATATGCTGGGTTGCTTCGTGCATGCGAGGAATGCAGACTGTTCTTGCGAGGAATGCAGACTGTTCTTTTGCTGTGATAGTGAAGCACCTTGTGTTGCCTGGCATGAAAGGTACTATATAAATTAAGTTATTATTACCTGCGCCAAGAGCAGGTTATGTATTCGGTTGCGGTGGTTGGTTTGTCAGCAGGATCAGTGGCATGGCTAGAATATTTTTAGTGCATTTGCTGAGGGGTTGCTTCAAAATTTTAAAGGGTTGCTGGACATTTTGCCGTCACCAGCTCATGTCCTCGTCTGCAACCTGTTCATTCAGTCCACTAATGCAAATGCAAGCGTCACGGGACTCACGGTGTCACCAGCAAAGATGGCAAAAGTACCCAGACGTCTTACTTTAGTAAAAGTAAAATACATTTGGAAAAAACGACTTGAAGGCTTGTGCGTGGAGAATGGGGGGCAGAGGGCACCGTGCCACAACGCCTGTCGGCCGGGTCGCAGCTGGCGGCACGAGCGCATGTGGAGCTGCAGCCGCGCTCGGCGAGCTCCTCTCACCCACCCGTCGAGTGCTCGGCGCAGCGCGATCCGTCCACGCCCTCTGTCCCCCATTCTCCACGCTGTGTAGCCCGTCTGTCTCGCTGCTTGGCTGCCGTGGGGAGAGACGCGGAAGATCCCGCCATCAACCCCAACTGACGTAGCGGGAGCGAAGCCCTAGCGCTTTTGCTCCGGCTCAAGTCGGCGTTGAGCAGCGGTACTGCAGACTGCTTCGGCTGAAATCGGCGCTGGTCACATGACCTGACATGACGCACGATTACTAGATATTTCTTTTAAATTTAAATTTAAAACAAAAGCAAGGCACAGGAAATCGTTTATTAAATGATCGAAATCTATTTATTTATAATATTATTTTTTAACACCGCAATTGCATAGTTAATAGTCTTGATTCTAGGGGTTGCTTTGGGGTAGCTTTCAAAATTCTTGGGGTTGCTCAAGCTACCCTTTGGCTACGCCTCTAAGCAGGATAACTGAAAAAGTTGTGCATGGATCTTGATGAAATTGTGTTGGAAACGACACACAGAACAAGTAATTAAACTTTGGAGCATTTCTGTAGCCTATAAGTAACTTATTAATCATACTTCAATTTACAAATAGAACTCTGTGCTTACCGCGGTCACGTGACCAGACTTCCGGGTCGCAGTGGCTGCTGGTTATTGTAGTTATTATAGTTGTGCTGAACATGTAAAGTAGTTAGGCACTTGCATAGTTAAATAAATTGAATTTTGCTCTGAGTTGTGTTTGTCTATATGACAGTATCTAGTAAAGGGACTAAGGATACATGCTATCCAGTCCAATGTGGCAAATTGGATATAGGAAGCTATGCGAGGCAAGCTAAGCTTAGCCCATTGCCAAGTGACTACCATTTATCTGCTGCCAACGGTGCCACAATGTTGCTCATGATTCCATCCTACTGGTCTACGCTCACATAGCAAACATCGCAATCCCTCCTGCTACCAGGCGCGGGATGAGCTGCTGCTGAACGCAACTTCACCTGCCCCCATTCCCCACCATGCACAGCGGTCCGCCGCTCGCTACACTATCCCTCCCTTTCACCAAGGTTTTGTCATCAAAACCACACCCTTGTTACTTGTTACCACATGGGGGCGGGTGTCTACCACGTCTCACTTATATGCTGCCGAATGGTACTGCAGTGTTCACATAGCACACATCTTCGTCACTCTGTGGACAAGCTTCGACTCAGATCATATGCTATCATCGCCGCAACTCCATGGGCCTCCATCTTCCATAATCCACTGCAGTCCGCCATTCATCAAATTTTGCGTTCTAATGATTCTTGGCAGGTCCCAATTCCATTGCTACAATGTTGACAAAGAAAGGAAAATCATCTGAGAACATTCCAGTGAGATAAATGATGTGCCTAAAGGCGCAGCAAAGGAGCGTAAGCATTGTGTCTGCGGCTTGTAATTAAACTGGAAGTGTGTCATTGCACGATGGGCAGTCAGAGTCATTAATCGGTCCCTGTGTCGTTAATAAATTGGCTCTAATTGTAGCCGCACAGTCCAGTTCATCCGGTAGACTAACACCGTAATGTAAATACTGCAAATGCTTTGCCGACTCCTTCTTCTTTATCTGCTATTATCTTTGTCTGGAAATGCCCTCACCCACTGTTAACACATTCATTGTCAGAAATGAGCCACAGCGGGTACTTTTATGTTGCGTGGTACCAATAGGGCTGTTGCACGGTGGCCTCACGGCTTGACGTCGGTAGACATTTTGCGGGTATCATTGTGGTCAGACAAACTGGCAGCGAGCGATATTTGTTTAACATAATTAAATTACATTTAATTAAATGCTTTCAATTGCCAGTAGATGGCAGCATAAGTACGTTGTTCTAGCGCGAAACAATGGGCGGAGACATTTTGTCCCGCCGTTCTGTTGGTCACTTCCGGTGACTTATTGTTGCCTACGTCAACTCTGGTACTGGACCAAGGTCCGAGGACACAAAAAACACACACCAGTTCAAAATCTGACCACTAGATGTCAGTCTGTGACCAGTTACACATCACGCCCCTCGCTCTGTTCACCATTTTGTATAAATATTGATGAAATACAGTCAAAATCCGACTTAAAGTTACTCACCGAGTGGTCACATGTTCTTCTGGACCAATAGGATCCCTGCTTCTACTAGTAATTCCAAAAAGAATGAGAAAATGGAACAGGTTGCACTGATTATTAAATCATGCATTTGTGGGTCACAGATTCGGACGAGAGCATGTGGGTGTGGAATAGCACACCACACGTTACCACCATCCGTTTTAAATAACGCGGTAGGTGTGGAAAATAGTCCAAAACACGTCAAAACAAATGGCACCGAATGGAGGGCTCGCATTCCCGGATTTTGCCAAATACCACCAAGCGTTTCAACTACGCCCTCTTATGACATGGCTGGGTCAGACACCCCAAGTAGCCTGGAAAGTTATTGAAGACTCTCTCGTATCACCATACAGGATTCAGGATGTTTTATTTAGAGGTCTATCCAATAATCAATCTATGCTACATTTTGGCCCTATAATTTCATACACAATGAAAAACTAAAGCACTTGAAAAAAAGATTGGGGGTAATTGGAAATGGCATCTTGACACACCCATATGGAGGAACAAAAACATTAAATCTGGAAACAAACCATTTGAATCTAAAGTATGGTCTGCGAAAGGTGTGAATAAATTTAAAGACATTTTTAATTCAGAAGGTCTCCACAGCTTTCAGAAATTATGTGAACTCTATGACTTACCATGAACATCCTTTTTTCTATACCTTCAACAACGTTCTTCACTGCGTGCATATAGAGTAAGGAATGCACCCTATTGTAGAATGCATAACCTCTAAATCCAGCAGGAGATTATAATGTGAATGACTTTGCAACTGGTCTGTGAAATGAAAAATTAAAAAAAAAATCATGGCATAATGCCATTTGATGGAGAGGAGTCACCAATTGTGTATGAATGCCATTTGATATCAATCAAAATGCAAATGCAATCAAGCGAGATGACTGGTGTGAAGTTCGCCGACTAGCCGCCCACCACCACAACAATGCCCACTTGAGGCAAATATTGTAAAGCCGTCACATAACGTCTAGAATTCAGTTTTTACCGGTTTACTATGAGTCCCCGTGCCCACTATAAACACAGAAAACCGTCTAAAACATGATTTTGAGGTCACCTTATCTTTAAAGTCTGTTCTCCCTACTGCAGTTTGGGAAATAAACAGAAAGGTGGTCTCAGCCCATGAACCCTTGACCACAGACAAATATATACATTGTACTGGTCTTAGTCCTTCTGTCTCTGGCCCAATTTAAACACTTAGCTTGAGTAGCAGAATTTCTGGAGCAGTTTTTTTGATGGAAAAATTACTGCCATCTTCATAAATCATCCCACATTCAACCTTTTCAGGCCGCAGAACGAATGTTTTGACACCCCTGATATAGAGTGATGTTCTGGAGGAGAAAACTGTCTGACGGGATCTCCAAACAAAGCGACCGAGCAAGACGGTCAATCCATTCACACATTGATCTATGAACTGACCTCTCGTTAATGCTTCATTCCTTGGAGCTGCCGGCGTCGCAGAGGGAACACCGTCTGATTAGTTCATCGGGAGTCTGATCGATGGTGGCTGGCGTATGGTCCACCTCAGATAAGACCTGTTTAAGCCCACCCAAGTGGATCTGTTTGCGCTGTCAGCCTCGCGGACAATATTCATCCAGCATCTGCATCCCAAGCAAATTTGATTTGTGTCAGGCGTATAGTGTCGATCAAAAAGGTCAAAACGCTGTTGCTCAAAGTCATTATTCTGTCAATTACGATTTTCATTTCATATCTTGGATTCCCTGCGGGAAGACAGAATCCTGATGCCGATATGTTCATATTTGAAATCATTTGGATCAATTTGGATTGTAAAACTAAATATATTGCAATATACCTTACAGTCCACCTCAGTATCGGTATTTATTTCAGTATTTGTAATAATTGTGGTGACCCCACATTAATAGATTTATCGAGCTTTATACAGGACTTGTCACGTGTGGTAGGCTGATGCAATATGCCACATGTGAGGTCACATGGGGCATTTAATAGTTCACGTGTGCTCAAGATTTGATTATCGCCGTCACTGGTTTGAGTCAGTCTTTGAAGATCCCTTCTTTCTATGTAATCTGAGTTCATGATTTCTCATTTGATGTAAGGAGTTGTTTGTTCTCCTAGTGCTATTTTCTTTTATGGCTGTGAGTTCGCAGCCGAGATTTCAGTTGCATGTTTCATTAGGGAGTCAAGGAAAGGTTGATATGATAAATATCAGACTCAAATCCGTGGCGTCAATTCCTGTGGCGTAGTCTGCTATCGTGTCGCATAGTGGGCGAGTTAAACCACACACACACACACACAGGCAGAAGGATGAGATGTCAACCGCTGTCGGAGGATCAATCTAAGTGAATCATTGGAAATAAGATATTCTATAATTGCTAAATGAACGATGAGTTAATATTTGTTTCTTAATGAAATGTTGTCCCTGCCCATGAACCTGCGTGTATTCAAATTAATTCATTATACAGCCTGTTTATTCCAGAGTGGGTGAAATGTTGGCTAATAAAATACCTGACAATGAGCCATTTGTGACGATGGAAAACACATCTAACGGTGCATAGACATCAACTCTTTGAAGTGAAATAGCATCTATTAAAATGTTCTGCCGGCCGTGCACTTATCAAATCATGCATGCTAATAGGTCCCGAACAAAACAAGACACACAGACCAATCCTTGAATGAATTAGTGCACAATGAATCGATTTGAGTCACATTGTACCTCCTTGATGGGCACATGGAATAATGGGGGTGAATAAAGAAGTAGCAGTGTGTTCTTTTCTGGATAGGCAAGCTGTCCAACCATCCGTTGCACAGTGTTGCTCATTGTGAAAATTCTTCTATTTATTTATTCTTTTTAGTACAACTTAGTAACTTTTTTGTTAGTGAGTGTGAGGCATAGACGACTTTACGTGCGGGAAATCCATGCATGCATGGATTTCCGCTAAAAAAACACGTCATCAATGTGCCTCGGTACATGTTGGTGGGACGCTCCCCACCTCACCTCCTGACCGTAGCCCTGGTTTCTACTAACCAAATTCACCCCGCGGCTGTGATTGGTCAAGACGGAGAGTGGGCTGTCCCCGTTTTGCAAGCAGGCCCGCGAATCTTTCACTCTATTTTTCACTCAACCTATTTTTTTTTTTTCTCAAGATATACATATTTATTATTTTTTGAGGCACAGGCACCGTTTTTCATTCTTTATTGAGAGAGATAGTGACAGGATTAAATCGGAAACTGGGATGAAGAGTCAGGGGGGGGGGGGGGGGGGGGGGGGAGAGACATTGCAGATAAGCCAGAGAGCGTATTGCGAACCCGCAGCGCTGCTCGGACTGTGGCCTGGAGGACGCGCTCTCTAACCACTATGCCACAGCGTGGCCTCCTTTTTTAAAGATATTTTTTTTTATTGAGAGAGCAATGAAAAATATCAGTTCTAAAAAGGGCTTTTAACCAATATTTTTTTCCAATCGCTTCGCTCCGAACAGAAACAGAATTATAACATTTCCGGTTCCACCAATAAATTGACGTCCCTGAACTGGTTCGAAATGGTTAATTCTGTTCCTGTCAGCTGTTTAATGCTATATAATATATGGGCGTATTCAAACCAACGCGTTGATCCCGGGTCCGACTTGTTTTAACCGAGATGGAACTCCTTTCCGAGTTGTCCCGGTTGATATGAATGCGCCAAGCGGGTCCGAATCCGCGCTAAATCATCCGAGACGAGCCCTGCTGATCGAGGTAGTCCGAACCCGGGATTGAACCTGCAGAAAAGGCGCCCGGACTCGGAGCAGCGCGTTCTGAAGCGGCGCTCGCTGGACCTGTTTCGCACAGACGAACGGCAGGATACATTGCGTGGCAACCTCAGCAGGTATGTGAACATATTAAAGCAACAATCAAGTGTGTGTGCGTGTGTGTGCCATGCAGTGAGCACGTCAATGTTATTTGACGCGCCAACTCCCTCTTTCCCCTCTCCACCTCCCGCTCTCTGTCATTAGTCAATTATTATTATCATAATCAATATTTTATTATGGTACTTTCTCTTTTTCTTATTTTCGATCATTTAACCGCGGCCCGGAGCGAACGCGCCACGCACACACACACACACACAGAGAGAGAGCAACGCTCCGCCGAAAGGCTGCTCTGGTTCGTGAGTGGCTAATATTCATCCAATCAGCGAGCGACAGCAGAAAACACATGAAGTTGTTGACAAATTTATATCAGGTCTTAAACACCAGTTTGAATGTCACTGCGACCAATCAACCCGCGGGAAACAACCCGCGCTGCATCCAGGAACGAACCCGCGACAAATTCAAAATGCGGTTTGAATACACCCTAAGTTGGGCCGAACCCCAACGACTCGGTACAGAGACCCACTGCTGCCCGCTGGTAGCCGTTAACAGCAGAAATGTTGTTGTGTGTGGGGGCAAACCCACACCAAATCACTACAGAAACTCGTTGCTGCCTGCTGGTAGCGCTCTACAGCCGACTCATTGTTACATGTCGGAGCGAACACACAGCGGTTTATGTTCCGAAATCTCTTTGTTCCGACCCCTTTCCTAACCACTACCCTAACCCCTAAATGACCCATACATTTTCGGAACATAGGGATTTCGGGATTTCCACACAACAACACACTGCAGAGAGTCCCGCGACGAATCTTAGATTTTATAAATACTCTGGTTTTATTTTTGAAGTTGCCCCAAAGTGCACTCCTTTGAGAAACTAAATAAAACCGGTATTAACTAGTTACCATTATGTAAAAATAAATATCCCTGTTCCAGGACATAAAAAATTAATAACGTTTCCGGTTTTGTTTCTTTTCTCTGGAAAATACAAAAAGTTCCCGGTTTTCGTTATCGTTCCTTGAACCGGTTCAAAGCCCTGTTTCTAAATATATTTTTTCAGTTCCTCAGCAGCTGATATGATAACTCAGGCCGTTGACTGATCCAGATAAATAGTATCCAGATAACATCCAATGTTTGATATTACATGTCTTTCCACATTAGAGCAATCAACCTTTTAGCAGCCGTGAGGCCTGCCAAAATTATTCTAGTTTTATATCTGAGGGCTGGCTGATGAGGAATGCAATTGAACAATAAGGACGCTATAGATTTAGGAATGCAGAATGAGAACATTCCAGATTTGCGGGAGAGCGTCCCAAGAGTGGTTGACGGGCGGGGAGTACACATGTAAAAAGAAGAAGGCAATAGCCGTCTGTGAACAGGACAATGGTCGAATATTGTGACAGAACTCTCTACTCAATGGAGGAAACAACCCACAGACTGAGATTTCAATGTGTACAATGTTTATCTTGCTGTTCCAGCAGACATCACAGTCTTGGTACATAGTGTGCTTGACGCTAGGTTTCCACAACAGAGTGTCATTTTTCTGTACGGTACTGTACGGATATTTTCTGCCTGGATTCCGTACGGTATAAAAACAGCGGTTTCCATTGTGGCCGCTAGAATCTGCCAGAATCTGGAGTTGGCCCCCAAGCACTGCCCACATGGCTGCCCACCACTCTTCAGGGATGGGTTAAATGCAAAGGCAGAATTTCACTGTACATGTATGTGTGACGAAATAAAATATCTTAAGCATAATGTTAATAACGTGCTTTAACTTTCATGCAAGACATTTCAAGACCGCGCCGTTCAACGTGTGTGTGTGTGACATATGAAGCTGCTGCAAGAGGGAAAGAGAGAAGTGAACACACACACAACAAACGTGCGTGCACGAGGCCACTTCTGTAAAACATTTGAATATATATATTCTTTCGCCTTGATGCGCTGGAGCGCACAGTCCGCCGATTGCTCAGCGCTGCTGTCAATCACTGAGCTCAGGGACCCGCTGTACGGTGCGTGCGAAAAAAAAATCTAAATAAATAAATGATTTTCTGGTCTGTACGGTAGTAGGCGGCACGGTTGCCGTACGGAGTTCAATGTAGTGGAGCATACCACGATGGTGACAACATGTTTGTTTTGCTCCCGAAATCCGTACGGAGCTGCGGAGGACGTACGGAAAAAAAAAAAACTCTGTAATGGAAACCTAGCGTGAGACTGGCCGCCTCAACAGTCCTGTGCGATGTTTAGATTGGACCCCTGATCGCTAATGTTACTGAAATGTAACTTGTAGAGTCATGCCCCCATTATCCTGATTGGCTACAATCTGTGACATCATCGTCCCCTCCCATGGGCTATAAATGAGTGATACTTCCCGAAATCTGGGTGTTTGGATTGTTCCTATTTTAGCTTACAGCTTAGCAGGTACCCGGCTAATGTCCAGTATAGCTTAATAAATGACTTTGAACCGGTTCAAGGAACGAAAACCGGGAACTTTTAGTATTTTCCAGGGAACAGAAACGAAACCGGAAACGTTATTATTTTTTATGTTCCGGAACAGGAACACTTATTTAAAAATAATGGTAACCGGTTAATAACGGTTTTATTTCGTTCCTCAAAGGAGTGCACTTGGGGATAACTTCAGAAGAACAAGAGTATTTATAAAATCTACAATGCAGCAGTGAAGTAGGAATCATTGCGGGACGCTTTGGGTTCGCCGCAACAAACATTACATAGCATTAAACAGCTGACAGGAACGAAATTAACCGTTCCAGGAACAACATTTTTTTGTTCTAACCGGTTCAGGAACATCAATTTATTGGTGGAACACATAACCGGAAACGTTATAATTCTGTTTCTGTTTGGAACGAA
>OMKY01243859.1:0-11047 GCA_900302395.1 Bregmaceros cantori | reverse complement strand
TTGGAGGGGTGGGGGGGGAGCTTTCATTTTCACGGTAGCATGACCAAATGTAAACGGAGGTCCACTTCCAACTTCACGCTGTTTAGCATGCCGTAAACACACGGGGCCAGCGAATATTTTTAATAAGCAAGCGGGCGGAATCCGCCACTGTCTTCTGTCAACCTTCTTCTTCTAGGGGGTGCTAAGCTTCCGCCGCGGCTGACGCCGTGCCAGCTTTGTATACCAGCACAATTATTTTCTTCCCTCTTTCCACTTGAGAAGGAATCCTGCGAAAGGTCACAGTGTTAAACCTCCTCTGGCAAAGAAAAAACATAGCAAACACCGGCTGCAACAATAACACTTTGGCGTTTGACAACATGCACACAAATGCACACTCTCATGTTTCTGGTTTAAATGGAATTCACAACAGAGTCGATGCATTAAATGCACACGTCTTTTTTATCTCATGCACTATCATCGTTATATTTTTGAGTATTGCTACATATAAATAAATACATGTCGTAAATTAGTAACTCTTCCAGCATCCTTAATTAGTGGATAGTTAATGTTGTTTTTCCAATGTGGAATTTCAGAAATATAACCGCACCCTGGTTGTATTATAATATAACCAGGGTAAAACGACCAGTCGATTAATCGATGTCTAATCAATTATGAAATTAATCGACAACTAAGGCAGTAATCGTTAACTTGCCAAGCACTTGAATCATTGTTATTTATATACCAGTTTTTGCTCTCACCACCACCTCTTGATCTACACGAATCTGATATAATTTGATAATTTTTGAAAATCCAAAATATTATTTAATATTATTCAACATTATTGCTTAAAAAAAACATTATGAAGAATACCATCAAAATATTTCTGTGTAAATGTATTGTAATGACTTTGTGTCTGAGTAATTAACTTAATTCAGTTTGCTTATCTAAACCAAAATTGACCACATTTCAAGTTAACAAGGTTAATTCCTGTGTCGCTGTGTATATTTGGACGGATTAAATCATCTAATCGTTTCAATAATCGTCAGATAATCGACTATTAACACAATCGTTAGTTGCAGCCCCATAAGCAAATGAACAAATTTTCAGAGCTCAATTATCATACTTCATGCAAATAAATGCACAATAAATACATTTTCATATTCGCAACTATGTGTGATGCAGGGTGGCAGATGTGTTGATGGCGGTGGCATGTGAAAGCCCAATTCCCCAAATAATAATAATGATAATAATAACTTCATATTATAGGAATACACCCGTCCAGGTTTTTTTGCCTGTTTTTACTCTTGCCAGTGAGAGGGCGGGGAAAGCCTTCACCTGCTTGGTGCAGTGGCCCTGCCTCTGCCAGTGATCCATGAAATAAGCTGCTGCCGGCTTTGTTCCGATAAGAATGAACAAATCGTACCACATTGTAGCGCGTGGTCGAATCTCATTTTCATACTTTGCACGCCGCCTGACAACAAAAAAAAAGCAGATTGCAGCGTAGGGCTGCAACTAACAATTATTTTAATAGTTGATTTGTTTCCGATTATTGAAACGATTAATCAATTCATCGGTTTGATATTTTTCCTTAAAAAAATCCCCCAAATATTCACGGACACGGACTTTTATCTTGTAAACTGCTGCTGCGCGCTGGTAGCGCTCTACAGCCGACGTCTCGTGTCAGAGTCCCGCGACGATTCATACTTCACTGCTGCATTGTATGTTTTATAAATACTCTTTGTTTTATTTTTGAAGTTATTCCAAAATGCACTCCTTAGTAGAGCTTAGTAGAGAACTATCGATGAACCGGTTCATTTTTTTTGTTCCTCTTACTTTTTTTCCTTATTGCTAACAGTCCACTCTTCAAAACATAGATTTTTCAACCATGTTTGCTTATTTTTATTGTATTAGGGCCTTGGCACTGGAAATGGTGACCGGCATTGGGAACAACATATATTCACCACGTTGGAGCATAATATGGGCCAAACAAGGAAACTATTAATCACTGCCGTTTAATTGTTTTATGAAATTGGTTGGCGATTATTTCAATAAACGATTATCATCAATTAATCATTTGAATCGGTTGTAGGTCCGGACTGAAGTCAGAATTTACTGTGGCCGTACAGCATGTGTGGTGTGTGTAAGTGGAGGGGAAGGCGAACGGTTTATGGGGCGTTGATGGCTTTTCTTGAATTTCACTCTCCCAGTCAGTGAACCAATTAATGTCGGTAATAACAGATGGAAATTGCAGCAAATCTGCAATAAATGGTGCATTTAACAGCGCAATGACCTCTTTGAGTTAATGTTCAGACAGGTACTCTGCGATAGGCTTGAGAACTTAGAAGAACTTGACCGTCACCTTTTTGGTCATGGGAATTGTCACGGTGTGTGGGCGCGCGCTGAACTCATCTCGCGCTTCGCGGAACAGCGCAAGGTGACGGCATACATTTATCCATGTGTTTATCACACAGCTCACAAATCTACTGCACAACTAAATTACCGGATTTATAACTTTCCAGTTCTGCTACATTTTTCACAGCCGAGGGGGGAAGAATAAAAAAAAAAAACATGATTTATGGACTGTGAATATGCGCAAAACGTTAAGGAATTAGAAAACTGTCGTAGCATTCAGGTTATGCAAACGGGCTGCACAAATCTTCTGAGTGACTGTATGGCTGAATGCCTCGAGGGCCGGGCAAGAGCCCAGTAGTCGCAGCCGGCTCTGCCTCCTTATCTTAAATCCAGCAAAGTACCATTAATCTTTCTGAAAGACCTTTATGGCTTTTAATGTATCCCAAATTAGAACATTTTACGTCCATGGTTCCTGAAATGTGTTGATAAAAAGCCTTTAGACTTGAATTTCTTCTGCCTACTTGCTCTGACCTGCTTAATCCCGGCGAAGCAGATATTCCAGTTTCAGTCTTTCTAATAAAGTTCATCCTGCTTAATTATAATTGAATCTTTTTTTTCCCTCCAAGCTAGTCTTTTTTTTTTCGTCTTGCCTGACACTAGCTTGGTTTCAATGTGTTTTTTGTGTTTATCAACCTTTTGTTTTTAAAGCTCAATAATTGCTGGTGATGTTGTATCATTTTAGCAAAAGAACTTAAGTTAGCAAAAGAACTTTAAAAAGTGAAAGCAAAATAACTTTAAAAAGTGAAAGCAAAAGAACTGTAGTTAACTCATTCATTGCCAAAAACGTGTTACTGCGATTTTGTGAATAGAACCGCTGAGTGCTAGCCTGGCGAGCCAGAACCAACGCATTCTCCACACATTGCACATCGCTAGATGCTTGCATTGGGTCTGGTAAAACCAGGGTCGGAAAATGTAAAAAAAAAACAAAAAAAACTGTCAATCAAATTGTGTTATCCAGTCACAGCGCAGTAGGTGGGACAAGCGGTGAGGAGGCTTGACAAAGCAACTCCGCCCACGTCTCGCGTAGCCCCTACAAACTCCGCCCACGTCTCGCGTAGCCCGTACAAACTCCGCCCACGTCTGGGGCCTGTGAAGTAAGCGTATATCAGAGCAATATCCTGCGGCCACCGTCGTCACTCCACTCACATTTACTGAAGATTTGGTGAGAAATGAGCACTTTTGAGTGATACACACTCCTGTTCTGGGGGCTATAACTGAAGAAGTGAATGTTTCCTGTTGTAAGTGTTTTGTCATGTTATCCCTAATGTGTGCTCTTTATTCTCTCGATTCAATCAGTTGGCTGAGAAGATTGTCGACGCCGTAAAATGCCGTGACTTTGTGGAGCACAAAGAGAAAGAAGAGGCCATCAGCGCTGCCCGAAAGCGAAAGTCCTTGAGCTGGGGGTATGACAAACTCACATGGCCCTGTTGTTGCTGTGTCTTATATGGCCTACTTGTTGTCTGGCAACACGCATCCACGCATCGCACGCATCTTTGGTCATTTGGTTTGAAAAGGCTTGAAAAAAGTGTCCAGAAAAAGTGTTAATCAAATGAAGTTATTAAATCACAGTGCAGTAAGCGGGACAAGTGGAGGCCCATGTCTCCATTCGAAGTAGGCCTACCTTAACGGGACCCTGGCTGGTCTGCTTGAATTTGGGCGACAATCTGATTTCTCTGCCTGGTTGATCCAGACCAGACAGGCTAGAGGACCTGTGCACTTTGGGTACTATGTTTCAGTGTATAGAGCACTTTTCTGAAAATTGTGTTACATTTCGCATACTGCCCTAACTATGGTCAGAATTGCAGTGGGTGATCGATGGACATTGCACATTTGCAATTACTAAACGACCGCCATGTTGCCTACGTAGCGAAAATGGAATGACGTGGACGTTGCGGCGAAGGCGCACAACACGTCAAATCCACGAATGTGTTGTAGAGTAAATGCTCCGTGCACACAGAGCTCCAAATTTCAGTGTACTGACACAAGTGTAGCATATGATACGCCGCCTATTAACCTCCAGAAATCTATTATTCCGCAATTGCGGATGTTTTCACAGAAATCATTAGCTTCCGTGGAAATCGCCCCAGCCCATGGGAAAAGCTTTTTCCATGTGCCACAGCCGGTGCAACGCTGTGATAGACACAGCGCCATTCGCATGAATGGGGGGGCGCGTTAGGTGCAGTGTCTTTAACCACGCCGCCAAACGGTGAATCATGTTTGTGAACAAGGACGCCGAATTAATAATAATTCCTGCGCCTCCCGTTTCGCCGAGATTGCCGTATCACGCACATGTAAATCTGACAAATTGTACATGCCGCTATAACGCCACTATAGTCATGGTCTTTTTGGTGTTGAGAATGTGTGCGCAGCCTGGTGACATCACGAACAGTAAATTGGTCAATATGAAATTGAATAGCGCAGGTATACTCGCAACCAGGGCTTTAAACGTGTTTAAGGAACGAAAACGTATGTTCTGGGACAGGAACACTTATTTAAAATTAATGGTAACCGGTTAATATCGGTTTTATTTCCTTCCTCAAAGGAGTGGGCTTTGGGATAACTTTAAATAAAACAAGAGTATTTATAAAAAATGTACGATGTAGCAGTGATGTATGAATCGTCGCAGGACTTGCTGTAGCCGACACGCAACGAGACCTCGGCTGTAGAGCGCTACCCGTGGGCAGCAGTTGTTCTCTGTAGCGAGTCGCTGTGGGTTCGCGCCGACATATATTACATAGCATTAAACAGCTGACAGAAATTGAATTAACCGTTCTGGGAACAATATTTTTTGTTTCTTTTTTTTTTTAAGTTATTTTTTCTGGCGTCAGCGCCATTTTTCCATCTTTATTGGATAGGATTAGTCGGAAACTGGGTTGAAGAGATCGAGGGTAGACATTGCAGACAAGTCGACGAGCGTAGTCGAACTCGCGACACTGTGGACACTGCGTTAGACGAAGCGCCACTAACATGAATGGGGTCGCATTAGGTGCGGTGTCCATAACCACACGGCCAACGTGGACCCCATATTTTTTGGTTCTAACCGGTTCGGGAACGTCAATATATTGGTGGAACTCATAACCGGAAACATTATAATTCCGTTTCTGTTCGGAACGAACCGATTAAGAAAAACATTTCAAAGACGCTTGCATTGGGTCTGGTAAAACAAAACAAAACAAAAAAACTGTGTCAATCAAATTGTGTTATCCAGTCACAGCGCAGTAGCTGGGACAAGCGGCGTGGGGGCTACCTAACTCCGCCCACGTCTCCTGTAGCCCGTACAAACTCCGCCCACGTCTCGCATAGCCCGTACAAACTCTGCACACATCTGGGGCCTATGAAGGAATTCAAATTCAAAGCCCCGATTACAACACATGCATGTTTTGTTTATGCCAAAGTCAAGACACATTGCCAGTTTTTATCGGTTTCAAAATGTGTTCAATCAAACGTCCTGCCGCAGTGCTGATATTTGTTTCTGTGTTCTTTTTAGGTTTGAGGCAAAGAGACGATGGGAGACCAAGAGCAATATGGGTTACATGTAACTTATAAGGTGAAGGTACATTATTTAATCATACATACATGCATGTGCACTGAAATGCTTCCTCCGCATTCAACCAATCCCTGAGGAGCGGTGGGCAGCCGCGGTGCAGCGCCCAGGGGCCAACTCCAGGTTTTGAGCCAGTGTCTTGGCCAGGGACACTGACTGGAGCTTGTTAACCAGAACATTTTTTTTGGTGGTGGGGGAGACCGGAACACCCGGAGGAAACCCTCGCAGACACAGGGAGAACATGTAAACTCCACACAGGAAGGACCTGGGCAGGATTTGAACCTAGGACCTTAAGTTATAGAGATATAGTCTTGATGCTGTTTCTAATTCTGTGTGACCCTTTTTCTATACTTGGACTTTTACTGCTTGGACAACTACACGCAAGCCTTTATTTGGAGACAGGTCTTCTATCAGATGGGAAATCAGCTGTGACTTGGAAGTGATCAAACGCTTTTCGGACGCTCACCGACCCCTGCAAAATATGTGGCTCCTTCATCAACTGGATTACTATATCCCTGGAACGCGTGGAGCTAATGGTTTCACGTGCACCGCTGCCGTGTAAGGTCTTATGTGTTAACAATCAAATTGTGTTATCCAGTCAAAACAGGTGGGACAAGCGGCGTGTAGGTGTGACAACCAAACTTCGCCCACGTCTCGCATAGCCCGTACAAACTCCCCCAAGTCCTCGCTGATTGGTCGATGGATTCCGTACCGACGGCGACTTTGATTTTCCCAGACTCAATGCAAGCGATGTGCGATGCGTGGATGGTGCGTTGGTTCTGGCTCGCCAGGCTATGCAAGGACCATTAAAAGAATAATTCAGCCAAATAACATTAATCAATAAAGTAATTGTATAAATTACTTAGTCTGTGTTTATGTGTATGTAGAGTGTGAGAACAACTTTGATGATATTCAGTTGTTACTTTATCACTCCATTGTGTCTATGTCTACAATGTGGTCTAATCACGAGTCTTTCTTTCTTTGTGCAAAGTAAGAACAGATTAGAGGGCTAATGCAATGTACAGAATAATGCGTTGGAAGGATTTAGGGCACAAGATGAAATAGAGCCGCTTTTAAACTGTTGCGGGTCGCCCCTAAACTGGAACTTCATTCAATGGCGGCAGCATGGGAGCAAAGCACGCACTCACACACACACTCACACACACACATACAGACACACTCACACACACACAGACGTCAATTGAAAGCCTTGTGTTTGGGCGGCCGGCCATATAGAGCCGACTGCTCTTCTCTGTCATTTTCAAACGGCAGTTAATCTCGGCCTATGCAAAGCCTCACGCTCCAAGCTCCTCTGTAGTATCACTACGTACACATCATGCCAATCGGCCTGCGTTTTTTTGGGGGCTGAAATGCATTTTTGGCTCGGAACAATTTGGAATTATTACAGCATGGGAGAAAAAAAACATTTTGGAATAATGTCAAATTATTTATTCTTTCATGGTTACTTGCTTTGTAGATTCCTATTGATTGCATCACAAGTACGACAAAGGAACGCAAATAATTTGGTAATAAAAATGGAATGGGAATAATGTTTACATGTTTTTCTGAAACAATGTTTTTACTTTAACAATGTGCCATAATCAGCATTTTCGGTGAATTTGTATGCAATAACATGATTTTTTTTTTTGAGGAAGCACCGTTTTTCATTCTTTCTTGAGAGAGATAGTGACAGGATTAAATCAGAAACTGGGATGAAGAGTCGGGGGGAGAAACATTGCACAAAACCCGGACAGGGATTTAAACCTGCGGCACTGCTCGACCTGTGGTGTGGGGTACACGCTGTAATGTTAGGATGCTAGAAGTATCAAGCATACATACATAGCAATGTGATGTGAAGTTTTTATCAGTTTTACAACATTCACCAATGGGCAAATCTGGAGATTAAAATGTATAAATAACAGACACAATTCACTACAATATATTGTACCCCCTTTTGTTCAAATCCCGATCACATGATGTTTAATTGCTCAGACAATGCCCCAATAATGCACAAATTAATGACTTTTATTCAAAGCAATGTCATTTCACTCAACCATGAAAAATGATTGCTTTGCTGCTAGGTAATGAGAATCAAAATTGATCTAAGTTGTTTGCATAGCACATATTTGAACACGGCTTGCAGGTGTGTGTGTGTGTGTGTAGCGTAAGACTCCACTGTTAATTATTTTTGCTTTTTTTTTCAGGTAGTCAGCAACCTCGGCTCACTCACTAGTCACCTAAACCCCCCCACCTCCCTCCCCACAATTCAACATAAGGGACTTTAAGCATGCGCGGTTTTCATGACGGCGACGGGACGCGGAAATCGACCCCTCCTCCCACTGGTTTGAGTCGTGGACGTATCCACAGTAATCGTTAAGCAGGTTGCCGCAGCTACGGCGGGCGCCGTCTGATCAGCTGATGTTAACCACGTACATGATAGTAATAGAATAAAAGTGGGTCCCGTGCACTCTCTCATTCCTTTTCAAAACGTCATTCAAAATAGCTTGTGAGAAGTTTCTTTATGCACTTGGAAATCAGTTCATTTCACTTGTTGTTCACTCAGTTCTTGTTACTTTATAATAAAAAATAGAATAAAATCTTGTATTTGTGGGTTTGTCACGTTTGTCTAAATACAATGCTTAGGTCTAATTAAATGGGGGTTCCACTCAAAAAATAAATTATTTTTAATTATAATTTACATTTGCCCTCCACAGCTCATTGAAGCCTCAGGCGTAGTCAACAGCACGGGATGTTGCCCCTCTCCACGTAGTAGATCAGCCTACGACGGCAAACCAAACTGGCAGTACTGCGCCACTGTCTCAGTGGAGCACTGATCAAGTTCTGTAAGTTTTATATAGCTCCAAAACCGCAGCCGAAGCTGCCTCGAGGCGCTTCACAAATGTGAAGCTCCTCGTTTTTAGATTTTAGTTTAAGAAATACAGCAGTTGTTTACCTAACTACCTTTCAACCTTGATTGCTCAATTGTGGACAGTAATTGGGATTGGTTACAGAACTCTTTTAAAAAGAGGAATGGAGAGACAACAAAGAAGAAATGGAGATTTTCAATCAATCTCAATCTCGGCTTAGTTGAAAAATGACCCACAGGCTTTGATTAGTTGTTGTTTTTGATGTTGAATTTTGATTGATTAACAGGACAAACTTTATTCTAATTCAGATTTTTATTTACTCCATAACCATTCCCTTCTACAGAGGTTTGCTCAACTTCCACCATCACGTAGGGTCTGAAGTGTGGAAGCTGTCGGGATAATCGCCTTCCCTGGACCTCGTGTCTGAAAAGCTGTTGAATTAGTTGTCACGAACTGGTGTTAATTAAACTATTAATTATTTCTGTAATGAGAGCAGAGTTAAAACTGTTAAGCGCATCAAAGTACAGGCATGGGATTTGAGTACTTTGATGGCTTTGCTGAAATATGCGGTCTGTCGTTGGTAGAAAAAAAAAAACTGTCTGAAGGGGCTGGAAAAATGCTACATTGTGGAACGGATGCAAATAATCGTGATGAGGTTAACGTAAAATTTGGTGGTTGTAGGCACACTCCAATCTTAAACATTCCCAATAATGCTGCTAATGTTAGGATGGATTGGCCCTAATGTGGGCCACTGCCTAATGTGGGACACCTAGGCTGCAGTGGCTAAAGCTCCTCCCTAATGAATGTCAGTGAAATTATGGTAATTATGGTAAAATTATGGTAAAAGCAAATTGTAATGTGTCTAACATTAAGGTCAACTGCTCAACACTATATTTCACTGTTCCACCTTGGGCACTGTCTGTCCCTCATTAGAAAGCTGCAAAAAAGGGCCTTCCCTATATATTGTTTGTTGGATATTGTTTAACATAATGCCCATATGTTGTTTTCTCCCCAGATTTGTTTTGTTATTATCATCAATTTATGTAGAGAAGGTGTACAGATCATTGCTATCATTGAATAAAGAAATGAGCATGCACGCAATCAATCTTAGATTGATTCATTTTAAGATTTCCCCGCAAAAGCAACAAGCTTCCCGATTAGAGCCCGAGAGAGATCAGGAAACCGAGACAAAGCCCAGTCCTGTCCCCGCGTCTGTCCTGGCTGTTTTGGTACACCAGAGTAACTGCATGGGCCGACAAATGTCTGAATCAATACCCAAAAGTTTCGGAGAGGGGCTGCCCAGCTACCAGCTATTGCCAAATCGACCGGCAGCTCCCTACTGCCTGGTCACCATTATGAGATCAAGTAGGACAGAATGGCCCACACCCTCACTATGCTGACTCAGAAATATACACATTGACACCCTGATACACATTTATATCCTGAAAAAAACATTCACCCTCATTCTTGTGCCTAATTGAGTGGCTAACTCACATGCAGGGCTTGAAAAGTAAATTATTTTTAAAAAGTTCCGTTCCGAACGGTTCCGGCAGGCCGATGTTTAACGTTTTCGTTCTCTGAACCGTTCCGGCACCAGAATATTGGTCCTGATGAACCGGTTCGGAACGCAAACATTTTGTTCGTTCTTAAAGTTCCTTATATTCTGCATATTTGGTAGACTTTGAAACTTCAGTGCAACTGTATTAACGTGAAACGTTAATTCGACGTTTCGGCGATTTCTTTCGCTTCCTCGTCTGTCCACAAGATGGAGGGCCAGATGCATGGGGCTTGATGACTGACAGTGAAAGTTGGATGGATGCACAACCGGAAATAATGTGTTAACAAATATGTTAAAATATATAGAGAACAGAAAACAAAAAAACCTGTTTTGTGGATATCATAATGTTTCGTTTCTGTTCCAGCACAGTTGAAGGAATCTTTTTTCGTTTCCGTTTCCGCTCCTCATAAAATTCCCTAAAATTCTATTCGTTTTCGTTTCCATTCCTTGAACCGGTTCGGAGCCCTGTTCAGTTTTTGTGCATAGAATTCAGAGGGGAGCTCCTCACTGCAACATGCATGGTTCATAGACGGACCCGAACAGTTTCTCCTACCAACCCTCCATACCAAGGCAGCCAATGCTGTTTATGAAAAAACTAGTGTAGCTAACAAATGGAAGTGTGACTGCCTGGCTGTTAAGGAACAACATTCCGAGTAGGGGGAGGTGGTTGGTGGTGGTGGTGGGGGG
>OMKY01243857.1:0-13969 GCA_900302395.1 Bregmaceros cantori | reverse complement strand
CGGGGGGGGGGGGGGGCGAGGTTGGTGGGTGAAAGTGAGTTACCGTGGCAGGTCGGCAAAAAAGTGGGCTAACGAGGTCCCGCCTGAGACACGGTAAAATGGGCTGTGCGGCCAGACATGTGCCGCGCGAGATGAAAGGGCCGACTGATAGGGGATGAACCCGAGCAAGATTGATTCAGCAATTTTCGCCCTCTGTCCGCCTTTCAGAGCATTCTTTTTTTTTTCTCTCTCAAAAAGAATATTTACTGGACAAATGGCACATGCGAGGCCTTTTATGTCCTGTTGTGGTGTATTCCTGTATGAGCAGGAGGTGAATCATTTCAGCCCTTTTCACGGGGGTGGCGAATGGCGCGTTGTGTTTTTTGTTCCCTTTTACTTATTAGCAAGCTTCTTTTTCTTTTTGATGTGCCTATGCTATGACGCTGGGAAACACAAATAGGCCCTTACAGCCAGAGCAGCCCGACCTTCAGTGAGTTGGCATGTGTGCGTCAGAACGGTGTGTACTCTACTCAGAGTGGAGAAAGCTTCGTTCACGTGTTTTGGTGAGTTTGGTGGGGAATGAAGGAGAAGGAGACTGGTCCACGTGTTGTCCAGTTTTAAATGGTCTACTATGAACCCCTATGCTGAGTATAAACAAATAAACCCTTTTAAAACATGATTTTTTGATGTCCCTCCCCCTTTAAGGGATTAGTGGCCAGCAAGAGAAGCAGAGGAAGACAACCCCAAAAGATACAACATCTAGGTATGGTCAGGACTTCACCTACCAACCCTCAACAGAATGACACTAGACCGAAACCTATGGAGGAAGCTGAACCATGCTAGTGCACATTCTGCTACAAGAGGAGAAAGTGAACTACGATTAGGAAATCATGTTGCGGGCTGGATTAAACCCTTTCACGGGTCTGATTTGGCCTGCGGGCCGTATTCTTGAGACCCTGTGAGCTAGGAGCAGATGGGGCCACCGCCTCTTTCAGGCTGACATTTCAGCTACACTGCACAGAGTGTCTTTGTATGGTCTGAGTCTAGTCGCTGCAGTGCTTTCTTCAGTGCTTCTTCTTCTTCTTCTTCATGTTTCTCTTTTTTTTGCCAAGACCTTAGTGTCTGATTGAAATTCCTGTACTCAGAAATCTACTGATACTTCAGTGGCTCTTAACGCTCCTTAAGAATCAAACATTTATTAATAAAACAACTAAACACATGACTACCTGTAATAAAGTATAGATATACTAGTTGTCTTGGTTTAAGGTGGGTTGGCACTCAGCAGAAGTTAGCACTGGGTTGGCACTCAGAGCGGTAGTTAGTAATGAGTAGTCGAATTCTGTTTTACAAGTGACTGCGGTAAAACTGCTTGTTACATGCACACTTACTTACTTACTTACATCGCTCCCAGTGGAGCATAGGCCACTGACGACTCTTCCTCCATTTAACACGATTTTGGGCTGTCCTTTCTGCCTCAGTGTCCTTGAGTTCTGCCTCAGTGTCCCGTTTTGGGCCATCATCTCCTTCTCTTTCGCTGGGGGTTCCAAGTTCCTGTCATGTAGTAGTAGCTGCCGGTTTCCTCAGGGTGTGTCCGATCCATCCCCACTTTTTGTTTTTTCTACTGGCTCCCGTCTTCCTCTCTGCCACAGTTCCTCATTTCTGATTTTGTCTGGCCACCTGATTCTAAAGATGCACCTTAGACAGCAGTTGATGAAGGTTTGTATCTTTTGCAACGTCCTTTTCATCATTCTCCACGTCTCGTACCGTAGAGAAGTAGGCTTTTCACGTTGGAATTGAAGATACACACTTTAGTTGTTGTGGCTATTTCCCAACCCTAACCCTCCAACGAAATAGCCCAAAGAAATACATACACACACACACACACACACATCTCCTAAAATATTGAAATATCCTCAGGTCGTTCTCCATTCCAAGGGGTCCCATTAACTTCTATCTCCAGTAAGGATCGTGTCATCCCTCCAGTTCATTTTGTTCTGCACTGGGTGAGACTCTATTAGCGGTCCATCAGGGCATGACGCCAAGGCTGCTACCTGTCAGCCGTTATCAGCAAGATGTACATCTCCTCTGTTGCCACGGCGATGACGTCAGAGGTCCCGCGCTGACAAATGCATCTGAGGATGGGGTGATGCGGCTGCGACTCTGCACGGCACACTGTCCATGCCAATCATCATTCATTAGCTTCGCCATGCTCGACGATGTAAATTTGCGCCGCAGCTGCAACTCACCCGTCGTCTGCCACAGACTGCACGCATCAAGCAGCACAGTTAATGGACAACACATCGAAAGGATGAAGGCAAAACTGTAAAGGTAAAGGTACTTTATTTAGTCACACATACATACATACATGTACAGTGAAATTCATCCTCCGCATTTAACCCATCCATGAGGAGCGGTGGGCAGCCGCGTGCGCAGCGCCCGGGGGCCAACTCCAATTTTCTGAGCCAGTGGTTTTGGTACAGTTGGTTGGTTTGTCTGTCCCCAAGATAACAGAAAAAGTTGTGCAGTGGTTAGCATTGCTACCTCACAGCTAGAAGGTCCTGGGTTCGAATCCCAACCCGGACAGGTCCTTTCTGTGTGGAGTTTACATGATCTCTCCGTGTCTGCGTGCGTCTCCTCCGGGCACTCCGGTTTCCCCCAACACCAAAAACATGCTCTAGTTAACCTACTCCAGTCAGTGCCCCTGGCCAAGGCACTGGCTCAGAATATGGAGTTGGCCCCTGGGCGCTGCGCACGCGGCTGCCCACGCGGCTGCCCACCGTTCCTCCGGGATGGGTTAAATGCGGAGGATGAATTTCACTGTGTATGTATGTATGTGTGACGAAATAAAAAAAGATAGACCGCTGGGCGGATTACAGCGGTCACGTGACCGAACTTCCGGCTCGCGGGCGGCGGGTAGTATAATTGGCATGTTCGCCGGTGGCGTCAATCGCTACTGTGAGCACTGGCATTGATTATGGGTTGCCACACATACTGCTAGCACTAAAAGTATGATTATTTTTTGTACAACTAAGGCGCAGATTTCCAATCTCTGAGTGCTTCTAGTTTATGTACAATTCTTATTATTAAATATATAAAGATTTCTTTACTTTTACTATTTTACAATCACGTGTTTACCATAGGGTCTACTACCTTGCCTTGATATTGCTTTCATGGGCAACATGACAGGACAAAACTAGACACCCATAAGTCTAAAAACTATATACAATAGCAGGTAATAACACTCATAATAGCATGGAAAAGTCAGAGGCACCTCAGAAAGGGAATGATGGGATACATTCAGGTACACTCAGGGCTTTTAGTCTACATGCAACGTTCTGCAATGACCAATGTCCATGGAGTTCAACAGCTCCACTGCTGAAACACTTCAAGAATGATGGTATTGGGGTCCGCGTTGGCCGAGCGATTATGGACACCGCACCTAACGCGACCCCCTAACGCGACTAATCCTATCCAATAAAGATGGAAAAACGGTGGTGACGCCGGAAAAAATAACTTTAAAAAAAGAAGAATGCTGGTATTGTAATGATGGGTGTCCCCATGCCGGGGGAGATACGTCTGGACAAGCGGCCAAGCCTGGCTACTTGCCAAGCGTCATCCAGACTGCATTTAAACAGCGCTGTCAGCGACACCTCGGTCACTAAGGGTTTCGTAGCCAGCATGCCCCGCGGCACCCAGCCGTGGCGGCACCATTCACTACACTGCTCCCCTCCCACAAGGCTTCCGTCCTTGGGAGCCCAGCTCCCCCACCATCTGAACGAGTGACGCGATCCCACTTCTGACACCAATGTAATGGTGAATATGTAATGGTAAATACTGGGATGTGTAGCAAAGCAGTTCCTGAAGTGGCTTAGATTGTAGTGTGACTGGCTGCCGTGCGGGAAACCTGGGTTTCGTGTCCCGCCTCAGACAGCTTGTCAAAATCTTTCATTTTTGGATGTAATCCTGCGTACCACCAGTATGTGCTCAACGTACCGCTAGGGGTACGTGTACCACAGTTTGCGAACCACTGTACTACAGTATACTCAACTCAACAGATTTTTATATAGCGCCAAAATCACAGCCGAAGCTGCTTCAAGTCGCTTCACAAAAGTGATTACGTTTTTAGAATTAGATTTAAGGAATATAGCAGCTATTTACTAACTACATTTCAACCTAGATTTCCCAGTTAAGGACAGTAATTTGGGATTGGTTACAGAACTCCTTTAACGGAGGACTGGAAAGAAGAGAGAAGAAAAAAGAAAAAGGTGATCAAGACTTTCAATCAGTCTCGATCTCGGCCTAGTTGGGAAAAAAACTGTCTAAAAAGTAAAG
Source organism: Bregmaceros cantori (assembly GCA_900302395.1). NCBI lineage: Eukaryota > Metazoa > Chordata > Actinopteri > Gadiformes > Bregmacerotidae > Bregmaceros > Bregmaceros cantori. The sequence goes on along the minus strand of OMKY01243857.1, from coordinate 9,658 downwards.
AAAAACTGGATTTAAATGAAAATAAAATTGTTTTGTAATGTTTTCATATGAAAGATTCCACAGATGGAGATGGGCGTGGCCGTGGAAATGTAGAAACTCACGTCAATCGTGTTGACATTCTGATCTCTCTAGGCGATCGGTCTGAAACCCAGCCCTGGCCAGGCTGGCCATGATGAGACGCTCATCTAGAATTAATGTGTTTATTCTGGGCTAACTGTAACCAGAACCCGGTATACTATATATACTGTCCTCATTGTTATCTATGATTTCTTCTTCTGCAGTTTATGTTAACATGATACTTGAGTGATGGTGTGTCAGTGTGTCTGTGAGTCTCTCAATGCTGTCTAATATGTATGAGTGTGGTTTTTCAATGACTAGTTGACATCTGTTTGGGTCTGCAAAACAAAAACAGGGTTACCACGGAGCCTTAAAAGGCATTAAATAAAGTAATAATCATAATAATCATAATTCTTAAAATAAGGCCTTTAAGAGCGTTAACAAGTTTGAAATATCATTTTAAAAATGCATGAAAATGTAAACATACAAATTTATGTTTGAAATCAAAATGATTCATAACAGGTATTTATTACTTGAAATAAATTACAGATTAACTCTTGTGGCAACAAAATCTTTCACAGTATTGTGTTTTCCAAAATAAAGTCATTTTTTTTTGTTTTTCAATTTTGTTTTTTGTTTTTCAATTTTAATTTTTTTTTAATTTTACGTTTTTCAATCTTCGTTTGTCAAGTCTGAAATTTTACTTCTAATATGCTATTAAAAAGATCTAAAAAAAAAAAAAAGAAAAACAATCTTAAATATAACTTATGTTAATGTTTAGGAACCAGGGCTTTGAACCAATATTTTTTTCCATTTTTTATCAGTTTGTTCTGAACAGAAATGGAATTAATTTTGTTCTTGTCAGCTGTTGAATGCTGAATATATGTCAGGGCGAACACATAACGACTCGCTGCTGCTTGCTGGTAGAACATACAAAATAATAATGGTTCCGGTTATATTTCTGTTTCCAGGAAAATACAAAATTTCCCGGGTTTCGTTTTCATTTCTTGAACCGATTCAAAGCCCTGGTAGGAACCCTGAAAAAATATCAACCAAAACACTGCCAATAGTCTGAGCATTAAACTTTGGGCATGTTTAATGCCCAATGTATAATGGCTCCATTTGGAACATCAACATCAAAACATCAAGCATACATGAACAAACAAACATTTACATGCATCTGCATGCTGAAAGAAAAAATCCATTATACATGTGTGTCCATAACACCCAGTAGGGGGCGAAAAAAAATCTGTGTGGCGAATCACTAAATAATACATCAATAATACATGAATAAATAAATGTTCAAATTACACATTAATGCATGCGAGTGCTTTTCCACAAATGCCGTGAGCGAAAATGGTATTCCTGCAGTGCATTTATTCAGCAGCATCAACACATCTGTTAGCATAGCTCAACGGGAGGGATCTGTGTGTATGTGGCCGACCAACACATCCTGCCTCCCAAAGACGAAGCAGCTGGTATGGAAAACAAACAACAACTCACTGTGCACTCGTAATGTGAGCTTGAAATACATTTGTAACACCCTTATAATGTATGCGTGCAATATCTAGTACTATATGGGGCTATATATCTCGCCTCCATCACAGTGCAGTTAGCTGGAACCAATACTGCTCTCGAGATCACATATGGCTGCAAGGAACGGTACTATCAGCCTTTTTGTTCACACTCTACGCCAGCGCTATTCAACTACTTTGCTCAGAGGGCCACATTGTCAGGAACCCAACTGACGCGACGGGTAACCACATTTTCATAAATTTTATTTAAAGTAGCATAATTGAAATCTAAAAATTTCTCGTTTGTAACAAGCAACATCTTAAACAACAACACACAAATAGTGGTTAACAGCAGCCGCTCACTTAAACTACAACACATTTATAGTGCATCTGTTGAGGTGAAGAACAGAATCTCAGTTAGCCTCAACCTTCAATAACACATTTCCAGTGCTTCTGGTGAGGAAGCATCTCAGATAGATAAAACATGTTTGAACAAAAAAAAAAAAAAATTTCCCCCAGAATTACTCTGTGGGCCAAAAAAAAATGTGATTGGCGGGCCGGATTTGGCCCGCGGGCCGCCAGTTTAATAGCGCTGCTCTACACTCCACATTGAAAACTGTGCAAATTTGGAATACCACAGCTTCCCCATGAGAAAACAGGGGCCATCGATATTGTAACGGTTTACGCATGGTTCTAAAATTGGCAGGTTTGTTAAGGAAATCCACTGTTCCAGGTTATAAGCCCCGTTGGAAAATGATTGTGCCATCACAATGGTTCTTCTGATGAGAAGGACATGCCTGCACAATTTGCACCCATTGTGTGGAATGATTGCGATATGAGACCACTTTCCACAGTGCCTTAGAATAGACACACAAGAGCCAGCACTGCCAGGGCATGGAACGGTTTACCCACATGATCCCCATTGGATAATTTAAGCCTGGTTACATTATCAATTACGATTTTTTGATATTATTTTGAATACTCTAGTAATGGCAAGCTGGAAATGATGGACACATTCCATGGAAGGAACACTCTCACATGGCAACTGTCAGTGTGCATTAGAGTTCACAATATTAGGATCGAGCGATCACGCCACTTGTGTTTGAGTCGGCTTCCAAACGCATCGCACTGGTTGCGGAGGAGCTCATTATACGTAGTAGGAGCGGCCTCGAATGTCAACAGCTGCTCCCAGTTCGCATGTCGACCGGTGCGGCTGTGCGCACCTGCACGTTCCAAGCCTCCGAGATAATGCGGCCACCGCATTGGTCCTTAGGTGGTCACGTGGTTCTACACGCAGCGTTGTGAGGCATCTCAGAGGCACCAACTCGGTGCCTATTTTAGGTAACTTGAATGGAACCTGAATGGAAATGTAGCGAACACACTCTCGTTCTGTCCGGAATTCTGTCGATTGTCTGCAGCCAAGCAAAACGGCGTCTTTTCATCTCGTTGGATTGCGGTATGTTGGGATTCCATTTGGGCAAATGAAAGAAATGTAACTTGCGCGATCCACGATGATGCTCCACAGCCTTTAATGCAGCGATTGACGGCTTTCGGCAGCACTTGCGCTCCGTGCGCGGGCACGATTGTAAACAATGGCACATGTATCCATGCAACTCCGTCTGACAGGAGGTGGTGCTACTGCTCACTTGGGCAGATTATTGGAAGTGTGTGACGTCACAATCTCATTCCCAATAGTCTGTGAAACTTAAATTTCTTGGTGGCAAAGGGTTTACTTGTGACATTAAATAAACACCTTTTCCCTATCACCTGTTTCCTTGTAGGGAAGCCATCAGTATAAACAAAAAAATCTATGACTTTTAAACTCACCGATTTTCAGTTGCTATGTGAGCTGTAGCCCTCCAGCCAGGTATGCTAATCATGAACTCCCTGAACCAGCGCACACACTCACACATACACAAACACTACCACACACACATACACACACTACCACACGTACACACACCCACACACACTACCACACACACACCTACCCACCCACACACTACCACACGCACACGCCTACCCACACACACACTATCACACGCACACACTACCAGACACACACACACACACCTACCCACACACACACAAACACACTCATACACACACTCACACATACATACACACACACACACACACACACAAACAAACACTAACACACACACACAATGATAGCTGCACGTCCCTATGTTTTTCAACGATCAGAATCTCTTTTATTGCCAGTCATGCATAAACACACTGGAAATTGCCTTCCCACATTTGGTACACACCCTGGTACAGTAAATGTAATATAGTAAAATATATACATATAACACTGTCAGAAAATACTACAATAAAAAAATAACAGCATAGTAGAAAGAATATACACTTCATTTCACAAGCATTTATTAATTTATTTGTTCATTACCTGCTTCCGGGCAGAGCCACAAAGCAGGCTATGTTTTTGGCAGCATTGGATGTTTGGTTTGTCTGTCCCCAAGATAACGGAAAAAGTTGTTCACAGTTCTGGATGAAATTTTGCACAGTTGTTGGAAATGACACACAGAGGAATCAACTATATTTTGGTGCATTTCTGTAGCATATAAGTAACATAATCACAAACTTACCGATAGATTGCTTGGCGCTTAGTGTGGTCACGTGACCAGACTTCCGGGTCCATGGGGCCACTCGGTAGTGTAGTTGGCATGTTCGCCGGTGGCGTCAATCGCAATTGCACTACACTACGAGTACTTGTATTAATAATGGGTTGCCACCAGGGCTTTCAACCAATGTTTTTTCCCAAGCGGTTCGTTCCGAACAGAAACAGAATTATAACGTTTCTGGTTATGTGTTCCACAATAAATTGATGTTCCTGAGAACTGTTCCAGTTAGAACAAAAAATATTGATGTAATATTTTGTATTATTTGATGCAGAGACCCCACCGTGACTCGCTACAGAGGCCCGCTGGTAGCGCTCTACAGCCGAGGTCTCGTTGCGTGTCGGAGCGAACCCACAACAACACACTCCAGAGAGTAGATGCATATGGTGTTTATAAAGTGACTATAGTCGGAGTGATGTTTTCAAACTAATAAAAAAAAAAACACTGCACAGAAGTTTGGAAGAAAGCATTTATTGTTGCCCGTTGTTGTCACTGGATGTATATTTTATCTTAGATATATGATATCCGATACACATATACAGTGGAAGTCTTTGTGAATTGATGGCGACTCTGCTGCTATTCCTCACCAGCAGCTTGGCAACCTATTCAGGACAGCATCGCTGTTCCCAAGTAAACCTCGACAACAGCTTTTTATGATCCTTGACTCCTCCATGATAAATAGAAGGAGCCATAGTGCCACAGTCCACACACAATATGCTACAATAGCAAATACTCCACCATCAAGAGTTTTCCACTCACTCCAGATACACACGTGACTAATAGGGCGCATTCACACCTGCAGTGTTAAATTCGGATTTTACGAATCAAGCTGCGCAGTATGACAGGTGGGAACGGGGAATGGCTAACGGCGGAGTAGCAAGCGGACATCACGGGACGACCCGACCGCATCTAATGAAAACATGAACTTCACAAGTTCGATATTGTTATGATTCCTGGTGCATGCATGCTTGGTGTACAAGATTTTGAGTGAACTTAACTATTGAACCCGCGCCCTATCTAAGTTACCACAATAGCAATTGCCTACTTGGCTTTAAGCCCTAGGAGAGTGTTGTTTGAACTCTCACAACACGCCAGAGCTACTGGCGCAATTATGTGAGCAAGAGTGGAGGCTCACGAGAATAATAATAATTTAGATAAATGCAGACTGACCGCATATGCGCCTCGAATCGATCAGGCCGACCAGCTGGCCTCATAAACACGATACATTTGTACGAGAGTACAGCGACTTGAGATGGTAGTGACTCGTTGTTGTGTTTTAAATCACTGACCAGCCGGCCCTTCTCCAATAATGACAATTGGAGAAGAGACTACGGAGCCAGTTGAGTTGAGTTGTACATTATGGTAAGCTGCAATGATGAAAGCAAGCGCACGTACAGGGCAGGTGTGAAAAGATTGCATCTAGCTTTAACACCTGCCTGTCGGCAGAAAGCAAAACCGCATGATTTTAAGAGGCAGAATGAAATAACCAATGGATGTTGAAATAGAGTATACTCAGCCTCTGAATCCAGGATAATGCAAGCAGGCCGAGTTGAAAAATGCCTGCTGTATAAATAGGGTAGCTACAGGTGCTATTGGTTAGCATTAGGTCTTACTCGTAGCTTCCTGTCCCGAGATCGGCGCCCAGCCTCACCGGGGCAGTATCGGCCCCTATCGCAGATCTCAGGTAGTGGCGCCACACGCAACCGATATATCCATATTGGGTATATGTGAAAGATAATTTACATTAATCTAATTAATTAGATGCTTCTTAATGATTTCAGAGGTAAATCCACGGTCCCGTGTTGCCTTCACTGTAATTAATAATATTCCACGTAGGGCTCGGCAGAACTCGTACAAATGTTTTCCTGTTTTTCCCAAACAACGAGGTGCCGCCTTTTCATTGATGCTCCATAACGCAACAACACGGTAAAATTATCCATTTGTAGTCTATGGTTTCCAGCCAACAAGTCTTATTCCCTCGGTTGATAACAGCAAGTTCCAAAACAGCGCCATCTATCGCTCAGCTTCGTACTCTACATGTGAAAAGGGAGGTGTGCTGCTTTGAAAAGAGTGGGAACGCAGATGGAATCAATTACAAATGCAATTTATACTGCGCTTCACTGAATAGTGCGGGCCCTAGTCCGAATCTTTAGATGTGAAAGCCACCATAAAGACACAAATGCAATTCCGGAATGTTCTTATTTATTATATTTTATTAAATGTAGCGTTGAACTGTAGGTATGCAGTTGGTGCCGACTGTTAAAGGGATATCCCCCAAATGTTTTCCCTGGAAAATATAAAAAGTTCCCGGTTTTTGTTTTTGTTCCTTGAACCGGCTCAAAGCCCTAGTTGTTGGAAATGACACACGGACCAATCAATGAAATTTTGGTGCATTTCTGTAGCTTATATGTAACATAATCATACTTAATCACCAACTTACCGATAAACCGCTGGGCGCTTACCGTGGTCACGTGACGAGACTTCCGGGTCGCGGTGGCCACTCGGAAATGTAGTTGGCTTGTGCTGAGCAAGTTCGCTGGTGGCGTCAGTTGCAAGCACTTACATTGATAGTGGGTTGCCACACATACTGCTATCACTAAATGTATCTATTTTTTTGTACCACTATGGCTCAGGTTTGCAATCTCTGAGTGCTTCTCGTATGAAATAGCATTTAGATACTTCTAGATACAAACTCCTTCCACCTTACCTGGTCATCAAAACTATTTTTAAACACCCCCATCACCACTCTTGTCTGGTCATTCCTACTGCAAACATGGCTCTACAATATATGAGTGGTTTATATGATTATAGTATTTGGCAGATTTTATGCATCACCACACCCCTTCCCGGAGCCTGCGGTCCTCTGTTGCTGGCCTCCTCACCATCCCCCGGACTAAATGAAAAACATTTGGGGACAGAGCAGAGAGTCTGCAACTCTCTTCCCCCCGATGTCGATGTTCACCTTCCTCCATCCCTGGACAGTTTCAAAAACCGACTCAAAACGTATTTATTCTCCCTGGGTTTCCCTAATTAGATAGATAGTTACCTCTTGTCTTTTTTGTGTTTCTTCTGTTCTTCTTGGTTTTTTGTTTTATCTCTTGTAAAGTGACCTTGGGTTCCCTGAAAGGTGTGTTATGGATATGTGACTTATAGAATCATGCCTCCATTGCCCTGATTAGCTACAAGCTGTGACATCATTGGATGTCTCCTCCCATCGGCTATGAATCAGTGATGCTTCCTCATGTATGTGTTCGGCCATATTTTCCTGCTTAGCTCATAGCTTATCTTAGTTTAGCGATACCCGGCTAATGTCCAGTATAGCCTGATAATTGAACCCTCTAGACATATTCCTGTGATAAGACTGCCCATTTCCTCTACGTGGACACCTTATTTGAGCTGCCATTAGCGGAGCTATATACATTTTATAATAAATAATAAAGTTATTATTATTATCACCTTTCAGGGATATCCCTTCAGCAGTTGTCGCCTCTACTCACTTTTGAATCAATTATATCTGATGTCTGAGCTTATAGCACATGCTTACTTCCCGAGCACTCTCCCTAAATACATTGACAAAAGGGACAGCCCTTAATGTTCACTGGAACCTGCGCATACCCAAGGGGTAGGGCCAAACTGAAGCCGAAGACAGCATTTGGGATGCAGCATAAATCTTTTACATCACCTGTTAGATCTATTTAATTTCGGTCATAGGGCCGCAGTCAACACATAATAACCTTAAATAGCATGTACAGGGTCAAAACCAATGGTTCCACTCCCTCCACAAATGCACATGACTCATAAGAACAGAAATGTAATTTCAAAATGTTCTTTCTGTTATTTGATGAAGCATTGCGCTATTCTCTCCAGAACACGCTGTCACTGCAGATCTGTTTTTGTTCTAGCTAATTATTTTGGCAGGTGCAGGTAAACAGTACAGTACTGCAGTTGCAATCTGTCAAGCAAGAGTGGTGGGGTCAGACTTGACGTCATCACAGTGGCATTCGGGAAGAAATTACAGGTACTAGGCATAGGGGAGTGATTATTGTAAAGCAACCTTATGACCACGCAGTTAGGAACATATTATAGACGAACTTTCCTGTGAAATACAGGGGACTGACATTTGTCCCGCCGAGTGTAACACACGTCCTGTGTCTGTATATTTCTTTGTGTAAAGTAATCGTAGTGGATGAAAGTGGATGAATTTGTCACACAACGTTTCAAAATCCGCTTACTACTGCTTGCTCTGTGACGAGTTACACATCATCCCCCCCCCAGTTTTTTAAGTATTGATGAAATACAGGCAAGATTTGACTTGAAGTTACCAATGGGATGCCTGCTTCACTGGTAATTTCAACTTGAATGAGTAAATGCAACGGGTTTACAGATTATTCAATCATGCCTTTGAGGGGCACAGATCCACACGAGAGCATTTGGGTGTGGAATAGCACAACGCAAGTTACCACCATCCTTTTTAAATAACGCACGTAGGTGTGTGCTCCCGCTGATTAGACTTGCTGAAAAATAGTCAAAGACTTGGCAAAATGAATGGCACCGGAAGAGAAGAGCATATACGGGGGTTAGTTAAGGAAGTAAACCGGGAACGGATCAAAAACGTGTTTATTCAGTCAGAATGTTTAGCTCACAACTTTGGTCAGTAAGCATACCTAATGATAGCCACCCCTTAAAGGTAATCAGTCACCAATGAGAAATACCTGATTTCTGGAATGGCCCCCCACTGGGACCCCATACTTCAGAATTGCATTTTGCTCATCACTCCGACAGTGATGCGACCAAGTTCCTCGTTCAAGTCTGAATTCTCTCAAGTCTTCTTGAGCAAGTCATGTCCCGAGTCAACTCCAAGTCAAGTCATCATTAATTTTAGCTCCCGAATCTGATTTTAAAGTCAAAGGCGAGCAATAAATGTTATAATAGCATTGTTTCCTTTTTTTACTACTTTACTACTTTTACTACTAAAATTACAGCATCTTAATGACGACTTGACTTGGAGTTGATTTGGGACTTGACTTTGCCCTAGAAGACTTGAGACTTGAACAAGGGACTTGGTCGCATCTCAACACTCCGTAGAAGTAACTACGTGTATGGTGTAAATTGGCGAGCACTGTTTCAGCACTACGGATAGAGACGGCGATTAGACCGTGTGTCGAATCTGCCCTGCTATTTGAAAGCGTGGGTGGAATATTAAATTCTAAGCTCAAGATGGTGGAATTTGTAAAACTTGCAGTTCTTCCCGCGGGCTATACGCACACTCTGGCAACACGGCTAACTTCTAACTTACTTGTACGGTTAGAAAAAAATACAGAAAAGCCATTCACTGTGACTCAATATGTAAGAGAGAGAAAATTGGTGTTCATACTCATGCTGTAGTCTAAAACTCTAAGTGGTATTTTATTACTTATCAATTACATTAAATGGAATATGCCTGCAAAC
>OMKY01243856.1:0-14315 GCA_900302395.1 Bregmaceros cantori | reverse complement strand
CTCCGTGTTAACCTTCCGAAAATCAATTATTACACAAATGGAAGTATTAATCCAACCTCTTCATTCAAAGGCACACACTCGCTCGCACACACACACACATACACACACACACAACAGGCCCGTACTTACGCAGACACACACACAAAACAGTGCATTACGCACGCACACACACGCCTTTCTGTCCGCATTTCCTCCTGTGCATGAGGAAATGCGCGTGTGTCTGCGTGCGTAATGCACTGTTTTGTGTGTGTGTCTGCATGCGTATGGGCCTGTTGTGTGTGTGTACTGCACTCGTGTGTGTGTCTGCGAGCGTACGGGACTGTTGTGTGTGCATCTGCGTGCGTACGGCACTGTTGTGTGTGCGCCTGGAGCGTTCCGCTCCCCTTTACGTGTGTGTGTGTTCGTGCGTGACACACACACGCACGCACGCGCGTGCACACCAAAGCCGCGTGCACGAGGCCGCTTCAGTAAAAACGTTGGAATATATATATTACTTCGCCTTTCATGCGCATGGCTGTCTCCCCATTGAACCACTCTGTTCTTCCGGGGCACGCTCACACACACATACACACACACGCACACACACACACACACAAAAGAACAGCAACAAGCGAAAACACACGCAGACAGACACACACAAACACACACACTCACCTCCTGCGCTGCTTCGTAGCCACGTGCTATTGTTGACAACTTCATGGGGGCGGGCTGCATGAAGTGTGTGTTATCGCGTTATGTATGTTCACGCGTGAATACCAATGCGCCGCACGCAGGAGTTTTGTTGACAATGGAAACAGCAATCTTCCAACCGGACCGTATACGGACCGTATACGCACTGACCGTGTACGGACCGTATACGGACCATATACGGACCTCTCTGTAGTGGAAACCTAGCGTAAGGGCACTCGTCTGGGGTGGGATAGGTGGGATAGCTGAAAGTTTAATGCACAGCTCGCACTGCTTTTCCATGCGGCGTGACGCGGAAGTTCAATTATTTCATCTCCTGCGGCCACCGGCCCGTGTGTCTGCGGTGAGTGACAGCTGACTGGCCGCCGAGTTGCACGGCAATGGATTCGAATCCATGCCACGTCTGCTCTCATCCACTTGCATGGTATTTTCTGGACTTTCACCGCCAAAACAAGCGGCCACCAAATCCGGTGGAAACACAGTGTTAGCGCCTGCTGCCCCAGGAGTAGTTCCATAGGCATGAGTCGAACAACTGTATCTGCATTGGAATTCTTATATTTATGTATTTATTTTTAACCCATTGGCATAGACGGGCAGTAACACATTACATTTACTCCGTTACAATATTTGTGTGTACCTTTTTTAACATTTTTCACAAGTTACTTTCTACTTTTACTCGAGTAAATTTGAGATAAAAAAAATAGTTTTACTGAGATGTGAGCAATTCGCTACTCGTTACATTAACTTGGCCTTTAGCGACACCTGTTGGGAACTGTTGGCACATGTGTTGGCGTCATATCTCTCTCTCTCTCTCTCTCTCTCTCTCTCTCTCTCTCTCGGGCACTCTTGCTCTCTCTCCCTCACAGGGGCTCTGTCGGTCACTATCTCTCTCTTGGGCTCTCTCTCTCTCTTGGGCTCTCTCTCTCTCTTGGGCCCTCTCCCTCCCATTTTTCTTTTTTACTAAAAGTTACTCAGTACTTTCGCTACTTAAGTAACTTTTTAGTGGATTCCTTTTTTACTTTTACTTGAGTAATATGTTGCTGCGTTAACAATACTTTTACTCAAGTCATTTTTATGGCTACTCTGCCCATATCTGATCGTTGGTAGCTATGGAGATGCAGCAATAATTCTCTAATGAATCAATGGTTAGCTTAGTGGATAATGTTAACTTGCCTTTTAATATGCATTAATTAAGATGTATTAATGCATTACTTAAAATGTCTTATTGGAAATGTTTAAACAGTTCCGCAAGCCAATGATAATTCTCTGTCAATGTCATTTCCTGCATATAATTTGCACACATGCTATGCAAAGACTGCGCTAGCATACACGTGTGTGTGTGTGCGTGTGTGTGTGTGTGCATGTAAGTGTGCGCAGGGGGAGAAGGGAGTGGGGTGGGTCTTGGTTCTAATCTTTCATCAGCAGCATCTTTCATCCAGGGCTATTAAAGTGCTGATCCACTAATTGGTATAGTGCTCTCTCTCTCTCTCTCTCTCTCTCTCTCTCTCTCTCTCTCTCTCTCTCTCTCTCTCTCTCTCTTTTTATCTATATGTTCATCTCTTCCACCCCCCCATTCTCTCTCTATCTCTCTCTCTCTCTCCCTCTGTTTATCTATATGTTCCTCTCTTCCCCCCTTCTCTCTCACTCGTTTCTCCCCTCTCTCTCTTTCTGTTCATATCTCTCTCTCTCTCTCGTGTCTCTCTGTTTATCTATATGTTCATCCCCCCCCCTTCTCTCTCACTCGTTCCTCCCCTCTATCTCTTTCTGTTCATCTCTCTCTCCTCCTCCTCCTCCATTTCCTTTTCTTTTTTCCGTCACTGTCTCTCGCTATTTCCCCCCTTCTCTCTCTAGCTCTCTCTCTCTCTCTCAATCTCTCTCTCTCTCTTTTCCCCTCAGTCTAAATGCGTAGTAACGTAATAAGGTATCCAGGCCTGGCTCTGTGGTCTGAGCATGTGGCCCAGCCATACGGTCAGTGTATTGATTAATATTGAGAGCATGACTCACCCACACAACTCACATACACGCACGCACAGACCCACACGCGTGCAAGCGTGCGCGTGCACATCTCTTCATAGATGCACGGATGTGTGCTCCAACCCATGCGACACGATCATGCAGCACTCCCAACTGCGGCTGTACACAGAGCAGCAATTATGTAACTGTGCTTATAATCGCAATTTCTCGGTTATCAGTTTTTCCTTACTTTCAAATAGAACCTGTGAAGTGGTCCGGCAAAGGGTATAGACGGGTTTACATGCGAAACACTGGGGGGAGTCATTTTGTCCCGCCCTTCTTAAGGTCACTTCCGGTGCATTATTGTTGCCTATGTCAACCACTAGGTGTCGGTCTATGACCAGTTACACATCACCCCACTCGCTCCGTTCACAATTTTGTATAAATATTGATGAAATACAGTCAAAATCCGACTTAAAGTTACTCACCAAGTGGCCACATGTTCTTCTGGACCAATAGGCTGGCTGCTTCTACTAGTTATTCCAAAAGGAATGATAAAATGGAACGGGTTGCACTGATTATTAAATCATGCATTTGTGGGTCACAGATCCGCACAAGAGCATTTGGGTGAGGAATAGCACATGGCAAGTTACCACCGTTTTAAATAACGCGGTAGTTGTGTGTTCCCACTGAGTAGACATGTTGAAAAACAGTTCAAACCACCTCAAAACAAATGGAACCGGAAGTGGCGTTCATAGTGCAAATTTAACCAGAAGTACCCCCGAATTTGTCTATTGTAAAACTAATAATTACAGAGAATGCATATCTCATATAGTGGTGTGCTGGAGTGTGTGCAATATCCAAGGTTCGCATTGTCGTTGAATGACTCTGTCTCATGGTCAAACTAGAAGCCTATGCCTACTAACAATGGTTGTTTTTTAATCTTTTTTATTGTTTTATTTGATCCCTTGTGCAGCATTTGTTTCTTGTATGTGTTTTCTGTTGTGTTTTTTTGTGAATATTTGTGAATCGCATTCTCCCATGCCCAGTCCTCCTGAAACTACGACCTCGCACACGTACACGCATGCACACCTCTCTGCTATCGAGTCAGGCAATGAATGGGAACATATTTGGGAATCCAGTGGTTTCGCTCCCAAATGACATGGTTGACGTGTTTTCCTCGAGACAATGCTTTGTCATGCCACTGAACTTCCAATCAACTGTCATACGTGCACGCGCACTCCCATGCGTGACTGGACGGTGGATCTCGGTGATGTCCGCGAGTTTTGAACAAGTTTTAAACTTTTCAGCTTTCTGGGGTCTGCATTGGCCGACTGGTTATGGACACCGCACCTAACGCGGCGACATTCATGTTAGTGGCGCTGCGTCTACCACAGCGTCCGCAGTGTCGCGAATTCGACTACGCTCGTCGACTTGTCTGCAATGTCTACCCCCGATCTCTTCAACGCAGTTTCCGACTAATCCTATCCAGTAAAGATGGAAAAACGCCGCTGACGCCGGAAAAAATAACACATTTTTTCAGCTTTCTTTTTCTTACCTTCCAGACAATGCAGCAGATTACAGTATTAACGTGTCGGAATTACATCGCACATAATTACCACTTTTATTTTCTGGAGTAGTGGGTGTTCGGAACTGTGATAGGCACCCATGTTTGTGTCTGTTCCATGGTTGAACATTGTGTTCCAGACAGGGTGGAGTCAACTAAAAAGACTGTGAACACACACACACACACACACACACATTAACACACACAATCATCAACTTCTCTTAGATCTACTGGAAACAAGTGCATTGACGAGTGTCGGGGTCACTCTGCTCTTGCAAACACAGCAAATCCTATACGTGCACACACACACACACACACACACACACACAGGCAGACACACACACACACGCATACAAACAATGTAGGACAACTTGCACTTGAACCTGTTCAATGTCCCGACATGCAGGCTGGCTATACAACTACAATCCATCAACACCATCGATAGTAACTGGTCGACACTTTCTGTAGTGTGTGTGTGTGTGTGTGTATGTGTGTGTAGGTGTGTGTGTGTGTGTGTGCGAGAGAGAGGGAGAGGGAGATAAAGGCCACAAAGCCATTGCCGTTTCTGAAATAATTTACTACTCCCTACTCTTGCGAATAAAATATATAGTGCATGCAACAGCAAAATAATGTTTCCTACACACGAGTTGGTGCAGTTATGCATATTTATATAGTATATACCATGATGCATTGTGAGACTGGAATAAGTTAGGGTATATATTGTTTGGTTGGTGACCATTCTTTGCTCACTATTTTTCGCACTGCATTGGGAAGTTTGATTTGATATGGGTGAACGATCCCCGTTCTCCGTAGTGACGTCACGCGTGTCTCCCGCAGCTGCACCTGAGCCGCATTTAGTCTCCCAAACGGGCGATGCCATTTTTCACCGGCGGTGCCATTTCCGAACGTTTCCGATAGCGTTCGGGATGTTTTTGAATTAAATCATGGTGGACGCGCCGCCGACAGCAACATAAGGTTGTCTGCTTCCCATCTTTGCATCAGCTTGTAAAGCGCGACATACTGCACTTTAATGACAACATCCCGAGTTCAAATCCCGCCGCCAACACTTCTTTGCGTCTTTTTTTTTCAACCTGCAGATTGCAGGATTTTTAAAATGTATTTATTTATTTTTTCAATTTTAGGTTAGACGAGGTTTAGGTGCAGGTTTGCAATCTCTGAATGCTTCTAGTTGATTTATCAACAATCATGAATTATTATTCAATAATCAATTATTTGATTAATGTAGATATGGCCTGTTTTGACAGTAATTACATGTTTGGGCAATGCTACAATACCACTCTATTATTCCTAGTTCCTCACCACCAATCATGCCATATGGACAATGGACGAGGTACTCATCTCAGTATTGAGGTCCACCGGGGCGGAATCAGGTTCCGGTGGAAGTTCCTGAGGGTCAGGCTGCAAGGAGGACAGACAGCACCCAGATTGAGTCAATCTCCAGAGTTGGTTCAGTAATCCATGGAAACTTCATCAAGGTACTGAATTGTGGTGTGACGTGCTTAGTCAGGCTAGCTCACCTGGACCAAGATTTTGAGACCGCATCCTTCCGGATCGGACGCTGTCTTAAGAGGAGGCGGATTGATGAGCGGCAGCTGGGAGCATTGGGTCCTCCACGGACGATCCGTCACCTGGCGGCGCTGCTGGGCGGTTTGTGGACGAGGCGCACTGTTTGCAAACCCGGCCCCGCTGACTTGTAACAGTTTCCTTAGAATGCGCACAAGCGTTTTCAGAAATACATCCAAAAAGGCACAAGGGGCAAAACGATGCGCCGCTTTTCATTCTTTATTGAGAGAGATAGTGACAGTATTACATCTGAAACTGGGATTTTTAAGATGCGTACCATTGTCCAATTCCAAATAGTTTTAAAAGATCCTGCTCCATTCTTAGAAGTCTATGCTGTTGGAGTTTCCAGTAGTTGTTTTGGTGTACAGACAGCATGTGGCTGGCTTAAACAAGCTTAGGGTCATTTGCGGATTCTTTGGTGGTGTTGGCTGTGGATTTATTCTCTCAGGAAGAACAGAAGTGTTCCATGCCTGCGGGGGGAAGGCAAAACAGAAGAAGAAGAAGAAGAAAAAAATAGAGTTGACAACTGCGGTACCAAATCAATTGCGTTTTTAATATGATTGATATTTGTTTCCACAAATCCACAGTGCTGAGGGGGTGTTAAAAGGGATAAATGGACAGAATGAAAAGTCTAATGAAAATTATGTGTGGTTTGCATGGTTTTTCTGTGTGTGTGTGTGTGTGTGTGTTTATGGGTGTGCTTGTGTGTATGTGTGGCAGCGCTAGAGAGCTTTTACACGTTTCAATGGCGGTCTGAGTTTGAAACCATTCAGCTAGAATAATCCTACTCCGCTATAGGGGACTGCTCTTAGAGGGCTCAAAGATGGAACATGGAGGGGGAAAAAAAGAATAAGAGAAAGAGAAATTGAGAGTATGAAGAGAAAAGGAGAGAGACCGAGACCAAGGGAAAGTTGGTGTTTGACATTGTGCTCATAGATTTGTTTTAGAATGACTGTTCTGACTTCTCTATTCAGAGAAATCAAGAAATACATTTAGGACGAAATTTACTTTTTAGTTACAATTTTTTGTAAGAAAACTTGAAATTCACATTGTGTCGATAATTAATATGCACCCCCAGGGGCTTACAATTTCAGTAGTCTTTCAGTACGCATTGGATGCAAGAGTCGCAAGCAGTTTTCCTCGAGTAGACTTCCTACCGTTTTTCTTTAAATCCTCTCATGATATCACCGTTGGTATGTACAGTTTCATTTGTTATTATTTAGTCCAATCAGGTTTTTCAGTTCATAATTTGTGTGAGTTGATGCCAAATATTAGTCAAGTTGCAAATGAATGAATGTCACTTACCGATCGCTTGCTATGATGTGCGGTTCGCCGACGACCGGTGCTGTGTGCCGTGATGTGCGGTTCGCACGACGATACATTTACTTACTTACTTTACATATACGAGCAAGCAATAATTCCCTTAAGAGTGTAAGAGTTTAGGAGTGTGAATATTGTACATTTAGGGTTTATTGAGACATTTCCCTTGTCATTTCATTGTTCATTTTATTTCTTTCCAATGCTAATTATACACCATGTGTGTATTGCAGTTTTACACTTCTGGATGTAAACCTGTGGACAGTGCCAATGGTCTCCAGAGTCGTTGAATTCTAGTAGTGTTATCTGGCTGTCAGGACAAGTCGAGTCAGAGACAGCACAATGACTTTGGTAAAAAACTGTTTATTAACAATATTTAAAACTCTAGATTTATAGAGACAGGCAGGCCACACAACCACCAGACTTAATTAAGGAGATGGTTAAACAAGTCATTATTTGTCACGGATTATGGTAATCTAATAGGAAACGGCCCAGAGAGGAGAAACAAGGGAGGGTTTAATAACCCTTTATCGCTGTCAGAAAATATTATTATTTAACTAGAAGAGCAATTCCAAGAAATTGCATGGTTGTGAATGCCGCTAACCCCTATGTGTTGGGTCTGGCCATGCCAGGTCTGAAGCCGTGCTTCGCACGGCATAATTACGGTGGGTTGGGTCTGGTCATGCCAGGTCTGAAGCCGTGCTTCGCACGGCCTAATTACGGTGTGTTGGGTCTGGTCATGCCAGGTCTGAAGCCGTGCTTCGCACGGCTGAATGCTGGTCATGCCAGGTTAACATGATTCATGAAATACTGAGACGGCCTAATTAGGGTGTGTGTATCTCCTCCTTCAATCCCTATGTGATTATATCACAATGCACTGTTGGGTCGGGCCATGCCTGGTCGGGTTCATTTTTTCAATGGCTCTTGGAAAGTGGCATGTCTTCCACCCCTGTGAATTTGGTGTGCGTACATAGAAAAATGTGGTCGTGGCAACCTCATGTAGTTCTCCCCCATTCTATCCCTATGGGATTTCGGACCCGCTTTTCCCGGAAATTAGGGGAAACCCGCCGGAGATCCGGCTTATAAAAGTAATAGCAATACGAGTCCAGCCAAGCCGCACCTAACGCAGTTTTCGCTTTTCTGCTGCGATGCAAACTGTCCGAGGAGAAGCGAACCGAAAAACGGCGGAATAAATAATAATAAATAAAGAATTTGGGTCACGAATAACAATGGTTGGAATGCATTACATGCATTCACAACCAATAATATGAGTGACCCTCCAGGGGCCGTGGGTACACAGCAACAACAACTATCTAAACAAAGTCCATCAATTCGTCCTCGGATTAGGTATTCATCTCGGTATCGGCTGACTTGAGGTCCACTGGGGCGGAATCAGGTTCCGGTGGAAGCTCCTGGGAACAGTAATCCATGGAAACTTCATCAAGGTCTTGAATCCTGGTGTGACGTGCTTAGTCAAGCTAGCTCACCTGGACCAAGATTTTGGATCATTCCACACTTAATTACTACTATTATTCTTTTGGACAAATAATAATACATTTCGGCATGAAATTATATTTCGTGCCGAAACTCATTTACTCTACTTTTCGCCATGGAGTGGATCAACAGAATTACAGGAGAAGTGCAGAATCGCGCAACTTTAATCGCTTTCTGTAACGTTTTCGTTCTCTGAGCCATTCTGCCCCCAAAATATCGGTCCTGAACCGGTTCGGAACAAAACATTTTGTTCGTTCTTAAAGTTCCTCATTTTGTGCAATGTTAAGGGAAAATAATTTAACCGGTTTTGTGTATTTAATAATGTTCCGTTGTTCCGTTCCTCCCGCTCTGTTTCTGTTTCCGCTCCTCGTAAAATTCCATACAATACTGTTTGTTTTCTGTTTTCATTTTCGTTCCTTGAACCGGTTCGGAGCCCTGCTTTACAATACAATTCCCACCGAGTCTCCCTCCTTTGCCAATCCCTTTCAGCTAGTTCAACTGCCTCTCTGTATCTGTGGAACTAACTCAATCTCTTCTTCCGTCCCAGTCTCTTTCTCTTTCTCAATCTTTCTCCCTTTCTACCACTGCCTCTCTCCCTTTCTCTCTCTCCCCGACGCATTGTCACTATGCTCTTGCATTCCCTCTCACTTTCTCCCTCTGGCTCTTTTTCAAGCTCTATTGCTGTTGCTCACTCTCCCTCTCTTTCTGGCTCCATCTCTCTCGTTCAATCTTTCCCTCTCTCGCTGTCTCATCCTCCTCTAAATGTCCTAGTGAGCCCCAGTTATTCGATAACACTTCATACATCACACTCCCCGTGGTACTATATACAATATTAGTGAACATGTGTGTCCGAACCTCTGAAATCATGTGAATCTCGCGTGTCTTCTTCTTGTTCCCAGCACTCACTCATCCCTGTCTGGTTGGCCATTGGCGTCTGTCCGCACACAGACTTGTGCTTGTGAGGTGATATCACCTTGGCTCCAATGAACGTTGATGTTCACATTGAACCTTAATGGATTTCCCACTTGTCAACTTCTTTTCAGGAATCTACTGAAAAGCTGAGGTTTTGTCATCAATGATCACTGAATCACTGTCTTTGTTACCCGTGCGATAGGGGGCGATACTGCTCCGTAACGCGCTGGGCGCCAATCTCTGGACAGGAAGCTACGAAGCTACGAAGAAGAGCTAATGCTAACAACTATTTATACAGCAGGCAGTCTTCGACTTGGCCTGCTTGCATTTTCTTGGACCAGAGGCTGAATATCATGCTATTTCACCATCCAGTAGTTAACCACTCTACTCGCGTGCAGTCCGGCATCTGCTCCGGCCTCTGGCTTCCGACAACGCTCTGAGCAAAGTAGTTGAATAGGGGTTGTTGTTGTTTCTATGAAAACAACATTGCTTCTCCAAGGTGTCAAAGTCTTCAGAAGGAAATCTGAATCTCCAGGCTAACATCTAACACTGACAGCAGCTGTGATAGAGCTAGAAGCACTGTCTGACAGCAGGTCATATGAGTTTGTCATTTGTTTCATGTCCTCTGTGAAACTCCTCTCTTCTGGTGTCTCTGGCTCCCTGTCTGTCTCTCTTTTTCTGTGTATCTCTCAATCTTTCTGCATCGCTCTCTCTCTCTCTCTCTCTCTCTTTCCTCGCTCTCTTTTGCTGTCTCTCACACACAAACACGCACACACCCCCACACCCACAAAGTTATTGAACGCACCAAAAAAAATAGCTGTGTTGCTTTCATCACGGGAAATGATTTATCATACTTCAATTAGTTCAGTTAAGTCTGTGTGCCGCAGACCGAGAGTCGGCCCTGAAATGCATTTTAAAATAGGCGGCCGGTGGAGCGGAACAAATGAATTAGAATGTCCCTCGTGCCCCGCGCACACCAGCCTCCAATCAGACGTGCCAATCAAAGCCCAGAGCGGAAGCCTGATCCTCAATGACACTGGAGCACACACACCCCTCAGTTGTATTACTGGCGTGTGTGTGCAAGTGTGGATGTGTACATAAGCGTGTATGAGTCCATGCTTATGGGTGTTTGTGTCTCTGTCTGTGTGTGTAACTGTGTGTGTGCAGTGTGCATGCTTCCATGTTTGAGTACATGTGTGTCTGGGTGCAAGTGTGAGTATGTGTGCGTTTGTGTGACTGTGTGTGCATATTTATACCCATAATACTGTAAACCGTGATGATTTCGGGTTACAATAACCGTGAGCCTAAAATTTCATACTGTGCATGAAAATTGTCAGTGAATGAGTGTCTTGAGATGTGATTTCTTTGTGTTTTTTATTTGTAAGAAAATTGTACAAAAATTGTACGAAAAATTGTAAGAAAAAAAAAGATGAAGATGATGATGATCACTGGTTCTGACATATTTCGTCCATCCACCGTTGTGGTGTGCATTTATATCTGTATTTGAAAAGTCGATGGGGTCCTGTGGTTGCCCCAATAAAAACCATTCTAACTAAAAACAAATGTTTTATTTGATGATCGAAATGTGTATCAATTATTTTTATCATTTTTATTCCGTATTCATTTCATTAATTAATTTAACACAACAATTGCATAATTAATTTTCTGTTCGTATAGGGCTTGCTTTTGGGTAGCGTTCAAAAATCTTGGGGTTGCTCTGGCACCCACAAGCTACCGCTTGGTACCGCCTCAGCTACTCCCAAAGATGTCAAAAGACAATAGAAAGTAGCGATCCTCATCTTTGCATTAGAAGCTGATTTTTTTAGGTATCATTTGTGGAGAATGTTTACAAATCTTTTAGTGTTGAAGCATAGCCTGGCGAGCCAGAACCAACAAATTGTCCACGCATCGCACGCCACTAGGCGGTACATTGGGTCTGGGCAAATCAGGCAGATATCGCCCACATATGGGCGGACGGATAGAATTATTTAAATTGAAACGTGGCCAGAGTTTGGTATGGGCGACACGAGACGTGGGTGGAGTTTGGTATGGGCAACACAAGACGTGGGTGGAGTTTGGTATGGGCGACACAAGACGTGGGTGGAGTTTGGTATGGGCGACAATAGACGTGGGCGGAGTTTGGTATGGGCGACACAAGACGTGGGCGGAGTTTGGTATAGGTGACACAAGACGTGGGTGGAGTTTGGTATAGGCGACACGAGACGTGGGTGGAGTCTGGTATGGGCGACATGAAACGTGGGTGGAGTTTGGTATGGGCGACACAAGACGGGGTGGAGTTTGGTATGGGTGACACGAGACTTGGGTGGAGTTTGGTATGGGCGATGCGAGACGTGGGTGGAGTTTGGTATGGGTGACGCAAGACGTGGGCGGAGTTTGGTATGGGTGACACGAGACGTGGGCGGAGTTTGGTATGGGTGACATGAGACGTGGGGGGAGTTTGGTGTGGGCGACACAAGACGTGGGTGGAGTTTGGTATGGGCGACATGAGACGTGGGTAGAGTTTGGTATGGGCGACGCGAGACGTGGGTGGAGTTTGGTATGGGCGACGCGAGACGTGGGTGTAGTTTGGTATGGGCGATGCGAGACGTGGGTGGAGGTTGGTTGTCACGCCTCCACGCCGCTTGTCACTTTTTTTGACACGTTTTTCGACCCTGGTTTGACCAGACCCAATGATCGCTCTAATCGCGTGCGATGCGTGGACGATTTGTTGCATCTGACTCGCCAGGATAGTCAAATTGGTGCTGAACTAGTCGTTTGTCAAGTAGAATTATTATTACGTGTGCACGTGTTCTCTGTGACTCTCTGGACAACCAAAGAACGAACACATTCGCATACACGCCATGGCAGTGAGAGCCAATAAACTGAATGTGTTGTTATTATTATTGTCATTAGCAGAGTAGAAAATGTCTGTTGGTGGGGAGCCAAGCCCCCGATGACAGAAGCAGGAATTGTCATCACCACTGATTTCTTCTCCTCCTGCTCGTCTATGCCTTAGAGACAGCCGCAGCCGTGGAATTAAGAAGATTGTGGTGTTTGGGACGCTCTCCGCATGCGTGCGATTGTGTCTGGCGGTCCTGTGGGAATCGAACAATAAGCGACTGGAGCTAACAAGTTAATTGTGCTTTGTTTGGGAATTGCAAATAAACTGCAAACAACGCACCTTGTGTTTGTGTACGCATCTGTGTGTGTGTGTGTGTGTGTGTGTGTAGGCACAGTCCCGGAGCAGTGTGTGTCTTCTGTTCAATCTTGGATGGCCATATTTGTGTACGTACCTGCGCGTGTGTGTGTCTATTTATGCACAGTGCATATGCACGCACCTGTGCGTCTTTGATTTAATTCGGCAGTTTAAAAACGTTTCGCCGTGCCTGCCGTAATCCCCCTTTGTGGAACAACATAAGCCTCCGTTCCAATCAACTATTTGTATGCACATTTTAAGAAGCCCATTCGACAAGGTTGTTGGAATGAAAAAAAAACGTAGTCTCAATTCCATCATTTTAAAACCATGTAAAGCAGATGAAAGGTAAACATGTTTATTTATTTAGTTTTATTTGTGATGTGCTGAGTTGAAGGTGAAATAGTTTTCCTAACATGCAGTTGACTAAGTTTTTGCAATAAATAAAAACACATGTATACTCCTGTAGTTGAGTATATTACGAATTTAAACGATTAAAAAGTGTGACGGGGCTAGGGGAGTTTGAAATGGGAAATTACACACACAATGCATAATTGGTAAGAATAAGTTAAGATAAGATACTTTATTTCATCACACATACATACATGTATAGTGAAATTCTTCCTCCGCATTTAACCCATCCCTGAGGAGCGGTGGGCAGCCGCGGTGCAGCGTCCGGGAGGCCAACTCAGATTATGAGCAAGTACCTTGGCCAGGGGCACTGACTGGAGCAGGGTAACTAGAACATGTTCATGGTGGTGGCACGCAGACACGGGGAGAACATGTAAACTCCTCATTTGACAAATATTTTAGGTAACTTGAATGAAACCTGAATGGAAATGTAGCGAACACACCCTCGTCCCGTCCGGAATGCAGTCGATGGTCAGTTTTTTCTCGTCCAGACAATCCTTGGGCTTGGGGACAATGCGGCCCTCTGAGCAAAGTAGTTGAATAGCCAGGCCGTTGGGTATAACGAGGTCTTTAATGTTGTTTGGCATGGTTGGCGTTATTATTTTTTTTAAAATTGATGCATCCCATCGGATTTAACGAGGAATTGTTGAGTGAGAGAACGGACTGACTCTCACACTCAAAGAGTGAGACTTGGCAGCCTACATGTTTGTCACAACACGACCTTGTACCCAACTTGGGCCATCGTGCTTCCCTGTCCCTAGGAGGAGCCGGAGCCGGGCGGCCTCACAGGCATTCCAAATACTGCAGTTTAAACTGAGCGGCGCACAAATCCCCCAAATAGATTCCTGGTCATGTCTCAATGCGCTGCCAGGATATACCGATGGAACTGGTGCATGTGTGTCGGTGTGTGTGGGACTATGTTTGTGTAATTTAATCTGTACCAGAGGTGCGTGTGGCTCAGGAGTGCTTTTGCAAACGAGGTTGCAGCCTCACTCTATCTCTCTCTCTTATCCCGCTCTCTCTCTCTCTCTCTCTCCCTCTAACTATCGCTTCGCCACTGTCTCCCCATTTCTCTTTCTTTCACGTTTTCACTCTTTCTATCCCTCTCTTACTGGCTCTGAATCTCACTCTTTCGCCCCTTTCTTTCTAACTCCCATCTCTCTTTCTCTCTCCCTGTCTATCTCCCTGTCTCTCCCC
>OMKY01243846.1:0-11690 GCA_900302395.1 Bregmaceros cantori | reverse complement strand
GAGAGAGAGGGGGAGAGAGAGAGAGAGAGAGAGAGAGAGAGAGAGAGAGAGAGAGAGCGAGAGAGAGAGAGAGAGAGAGAGAGAGAGAGAGAGAGAGAGCGAGCGAGCGCGCGCGAGAGAGAGAGAGAGAGAGAGAGCGAGAGAGAGAGAGCGAGAGAGAGAGAGCGAGAGAGAGAGAAAGAGAGAGATATGACATCAACATATGTGCCAACTAAAGGCCAAGTTAACGTAATGAGTACTTTTTACTGACATTTCAGTAAAAAGTACTTTTTTTCACATCAAATTTATTTGAGTAAAAGTAGAAAGTAACACGTGAAAAATGTACTCCAAAAGTAAAAAAGTACACCAAAAAATTGTAACAGAGTAAATGTAATACGTTACTGCCCATCTCTGCTTTTAGACTATATTTTTTAAAACACACACAAATCGAATAATTTCAAACTAATTGTTTGCCCAAAACCGCAGCTGTTCAACTCAAATAATATAAAACATAGCCAGAACGCAACTTGAATTAAATACATTACAACACAGACAAAAACCCATGAAATTAAATTCACTGATCAGATGTGCTGTTGTCATAGTTTGAAAGTAGAACCATTAATGTAAAATTAATTTGACTTTCATTTTAAATAAAGCAGTACTTTAAATTTAAAAACATAAATTAATCTTTTTTTTTCTTTGCATAATCAGATTTTTTTTTTCAAACTTCAAACCAGGGCTTTGAAACGGTTCAAGGAACGAAAACAAAAACCGAGAACTTTTTTGTCTTTTCCAGGGAACAGAAACGAAACCGGAAACGTTTTTATTTTTTATGTTCCGGAACAGGAACACTTATTTTAAAATAAAGGTAACCGGTTAATACCGGTTTTATTTCGTTCCTCAAAGGAGTGCACTTGGGGATAACTTCAAAAATAAAACAAGAGTATTTATAAAATCTACGATGCAGCAGTGAAGTAGGAATCGTTGAGGGACTCTCTGCAGCGTGTTGTTGTGGGTTCGCCCCGACGCGCAACGAGACCTCGGCTGTAGAGCGCTACCAGCGGGTCTCTGTAGCGAGTCGCTTTGGGTTCGCCGCAACAAATATTACATAGCCTTAAACAGCTGACAGGAATGAAATTAACCGTTCCGGGAACAATATTTTTTTATTCTAACAGGTTCAGGAACGTCAATTTACTGGTGGAACACATACCCGGAAATGTTATAATTCTGTTTCTGTTCGGAACGAAACGCTTGGGGAAAAAAATATTGGTTCAAAGCCCTGGATGCAAGTGGTATATCGTAGTTGGTACTGAAACAGTGCACCACCTAACCAGCGATCTGGGAAACTGGTTGAACACTTGAGAATTCTTGACAGTGGGAATGTCTGCTAGGAGGCCAACAATGCAGGGAAATGGGAGGGCGGTCTTGAACTAGGCTGAACTTCGAGCCCCCCCCCCCCAGGTCCCTTGACCAGCAGAATGGACGGTGAGCTGCAACGCCACACGCAACGAGCTTGGCTTTCATGCTGTCGTACTCTGCAGGTCAGCTAAAAATGCTGACGTTTTAAACCTAGGCTTGTTTTTTTTTCTTCTGCCGGTTACTGGTGTGTTGGTAACGACCAGCACAAATTTTGATACTGGTGTTACCTCTGAATGACGTGTCAAATTTTAGTAGATTCTATCTTTTATTAAATGCAGACATTTTTTTTTCTAATTTCCTGGACTAAGAAGTTTTCATTGTCTTTTAATCATGCCATGTTGCACCTTGAGATTGCTTGAATGCAATGAAAGGTGCGTTATAAATAAAATGTATTATTATTTTTAGAAGCATATTTGGCAAATAACCCATTTTCTTTTGTACGTCGTCTTGACATATCTGTAAAATTTGGGACAGGAGCAAAAATAGCCGCTGTATGAGTTTGAGCCAAATCTTCCCCCCTCCACACCACCTTCCCTCCGTCCAGCCCATTCCCACCTCCACCCTCCACCCTCTTCTCTCTGACTGCTGTCATTCCCTGCTCCATCCTCCCACGTAAGAGGAGTCGGTGATCCCAGCCGTGCTCTATTATAGCACAGCCTTGGCGCGCGGCGCCCAGCCCGATCCCGAAGTGGGACACTTGAGGAAACCCGGGGTAAACAATCGACGTGACCTTGTATTGTTTAGCGATTGGCACAACAAAGTGCATTCAATTTGTATTTAAAGCTGTCCTTTGTTTTTCCCACACAATAACGGACACTGGGAGCCGACACCTGTTGACATACAACGTACATTTCTGAGGCACCCGTCACTCGTGGGCTGCCAAATGTGATTTTCTCCAAATATGTGTAGCAGGCGGAGTTGGATGTTGTGGGCCAAGTAGAATGTTTGTTTTTCGTTGCGTTGGTTTGTCTTGTCTGTCACCAGGATAACTGAAAAAGTTGTGCACAGATCTGGATGAAATTTTGTTGTTGCAAGAAGTGATTACATTTTGGTGCATTTCTGTAGCCTATAAGTAACATAATCATACTTAATCACCAACTTACTGATAGAGCGCTGGGTGCTTACCGCGGGTGGGAAATGTAGTTGTGCTTGTGCTGAGCATGTTCACCGGCGGCGTCAATCGCAATCACGCTACTCTACGAGCACTTGCATTGATGGGTTGCCACACATACTGCTAGTTTAGGGCCGCAACTAATGATTATTTTGATAATCGATTGATCGGCCATTTTTATTGACAATTAATCTGTTCATTATTCCTTTTTAGAAGCGGAACGATTATCAACCTGAAACAGTGATATTGCAAGCTTTTTGATGTCTCCATCTCCAGTTATTGCAAATTGCACATTGACATTTCATTATGGAAGAGACACCTCCTTCATGCCAGCTTTTAACATATTTGCTTTTCACCCCAAACTCACACGGCAAAACATTTGGTGGAACCTCAAACACTGAAATGGTTTACTCAAGAACTCAGTATGCTAGTTTAAATAGAAACGAGCCCCCCCCCCAGGGGGATTCGCCGACATCCGGGTGTAATCTAGCAATCTGCTAATCCTGTGTATATCCATCTTTTCATGACCCATGTAACATTTTGCAGTGAATGCCATCTCTATTGCTGTGTAACATGTTGAAGTGACCAATGGCTCTGTACTGTCTGTCGTTAAATACATTTCATTCAGATTGGGTCTGTAACCAACTGTAGTTGTTTCATTTACTATTGAAACTATTATTTCACTATTTGGTTGACCCTTTTCAAAGACCGCAAAACATTTTTGATCTTGGCAGATTCCTTAATGTGGACCGAGGCCGATATTTTTCCAAGACCATGTTGTCCAAAAAAAAAGATGTATTTTTCTTTTTTTTTCATGGCTAAGGTTAAGTCGTGTTGGTCATGGAAAAGTGCATAATTGTGGAAAAGGCATGTAAAGGTCGTGGAAAAGCACTCATGAACGCGGACAAACCATGGGATCTGCTTCAGTTTTGACTTTAGGTCTGAGCTGCAGAAAGAATGGAAGGAGATGCGGGTAAAGGCCAATTCATACCCTACGAGCGGCCAAATACGTACGCAATCCGTCCGTATGTTCCACGCGTTGCCGCCTTCATACCGCGCAGCGTCTTTTACGTTCCCGTGTGCAACAACACCTATTTATACTCAAGAGCGCCCCCCCTCACATTTTCCGGTGGGATTGCTCCGTTTCATCCGGTCACACGTAATCATAAGGTCCCCAGATCCGTGTCATTTTACGTACATAATCGACGGAGAGAACGTGTGAAACGCTCCACCCATACCCGTATCTGTAGTTTACGTGAGGTATGAGCAGAGAACACTCTTAACTCTCATCACACTAACATGCGATGCAACCTTCAGTTATATTTGCTTAAGGCTACTCCCGAGTGGTTATGGAGAGCGCCCCCCCGGACCATAGGTAGAGCAGTGCCACAGGTTCTAATCCCCTCTCCGGCTTTTCTGCAATGTCTCCCCCGACTCTATCACTCTATCACTATCTCTCTCAATAACGAGAAACGGCGCTTGCGTCCAAAAAAAAACTAACAAAAAAAGAAAGTGTTGTATTAGCTTTTCTAGTTCTGAGAGGCAGGGCTCTGAACCGGTTCAAGGAACGGAAACCGGAAACAAATGGAAATTTATGGAATTTTACGAGGAGTGGAAACGGAAACGAAAAAACGTGTTCAAATGTTCCGTAGCAGAAACTGAACATTATGAAATCCACAAAACCTCTTAAAAACGTGTTTTTCTGTTCTCTGTATATTTGAACATTTCCTATGTCTGGGAGACTATTTCTGGTTGTGCATCCATCCAACTTTCACTGTCAGTCATCAAGCCCCATGCATCTGGGGCTCCATCTTGTGGACAGACGAGGAAGTGAATGTAATAGCGTTAATACAGTTACACTGAAGTTTGAAAGTCCACCAAATACATTTTGTATTAACTATATCTAAACTTTTAAGAACGAACGAAATTTTTGTGTTCCGAGCCGGTTCAGGACTGATATTTTGGTGGTGGAACGGTTCAGAGAACGAAAACGTTGAACAGAGACTTGCCTGAACCGTTCGGAACGGAACGGTTCAAAAATAATTCCGTTTTCAAGCCCTGCTGAGAGGGCAGCTAAAATCATAGAAGGAAATGCGCGGGGAGGACGACTTGTTGACATTAGGCCAGATCAGTCTAATGAAAGTACATTAGCCCATTTAGTGTAAGCCCGGGCCAGTCTATAATTAGGGAACATTTGTGAGATCACCGCGCCCACTCTAGAGGATCTTCTATTTTGGTCTTAACCAAAATATGAAATGCAACAGACCCTTCAGAGCTTGGCTGTGTTGGAAGGTGGAGGCAAAGAGGGGAAGGATGTGTCAATTTTTTAACTATTTTCATTGGTTACAATTCTTCCGCAATTTGCATTGATGTTTGAAGATCCAGTGTAGTTTCTGTACAAATTACAAAGTAAAAGTTATACCTGATAAACCCGTTGAGCCGAAAGTAATCAGCTGATCTGACAGAGGAGATGTGCATATCAGGATCCACTGGCTTTGTTAATTGTTGAAACCAATCTAGTTGTATAAAACCTGGTGGTAGCAGGCCGACATTGACCCCGATACTGATGTCTCCTCTTTTATCAGTATCTTACTACGCACTTTTACTATGACATCTTGGGATATTTATATTTCAACATAACTAGTCATGTTTTTCAAAAGAAATTCTATGCTAAAATTGTCTCAACTCTGGCTGCAAAATAGGACTGCATCATAATGTGTATGGCAATCAGTTAAACCCTGTGTTTATGGTTGGTTGTTCAGCACGGCCATATGCCCAAGCCATATTAATTTGTGGTCCTGATCTTCTTGTCTTTTCTTTTAGTCTAAGACCTGCTCAGAGTGGCAGCATGATCTATTGAACCTAAGATTTCTCCCTGTGGAAAACACAAGAATGGACTTGATGCTCTCCTGCCTGGGAAATTGGGAATTAATCAAATATCTTCTATTGCAGAGTAGTACTAATAATCGCAGCTTTCACAAGTTTGAGTTATTTCATTTTTTTGTTTGTCTAACTCTTTATTTCTTTCAACTCTTTCAAGTTGTGAGCAGGGCAGTACAAAATTGATTTGAAATGTGATTATTATGTCGCAAGATTTAAAAACTATTTATATATAAATCATCAAATTTGAATTTGTTTTCTACAGTGATTGTGGTGCTTCAATGTTGTGACTCAACACGATGGGTCGACATGGTTTTGCTGGGTGGGTTGTAAATTACATTTGGACAGTCGTAAAATTAATTGCACGCATTCAAGAGTGAGGTCTGTACATTATTCATATCAAAATTTGAAATTAAATATTGGAGTGATGGCCTCCTTTTTGAATAAGAATTCAAGGTTTCAGGGATAAAAACTTGCACACTTGCGCTCGGGCGAATGACGAATGGAGATTCATTGTTGCTGTGCTTTGATCCATTAACTTTGACATGTCCACAAAACGGGAATTGCCCTTTTAACAGTTCCAGTGGTTTCTCTCCATGGACGGCTTTAAGTCATGATCAATAGTTAGTGCTGGGACGTGTAAAGTCCCAGGTGTGGGCTGTGGGGCGCAAAGTTGGCTGGCTGGGTTCCCTTGTAGCTTTTTTTTTTTTTTTTTTTTTACTGCCACTGTGGAATTTTCACGGCAAGTGGTTTTGAAGGACGGCCGGTGTGCTCTGCTCCGTCTGCGTCCAGGTCGACTAAAGAAACTAGCGTGTGGTGGAGTGCCCGTTGAGAGGGCGCGTACACAAAACGTAAACCTCCCCGCTTACCGTGACGGCGCTGGCTCGCGCCGAGCGGGCTGTCGTCGTCGACGGACGCGGACGAGTGCCAACCGCGCACCGCCTGGCAGCGGGGGCAACACTGTCGGGGCCGACACTTTTTATGGCCAGTGGAATTTTTCTAAGTGGGAAAAAATATCATATCTCACGCCACACAAGCTGGGTGGGCACTGGAGCGGCGTCTGTGTGAATGGCGGTATTGTCCTGTGCCACTGTGTGTTCTTTAGTACCTGATGGCGTGGCCAAGAATTCTAACCAAGTTCCATTTTTATGTTCTCAAGCAAGTTGCTGTGTCCTGATTAACTCGTTCAGTGCCAAGAACTCTGACACCTTTGGGAATAAGCTTTAAAAGGTTTTTTCTAGAATGGAAAAGTTGTAAACATTTCTTTTACTAAGTAGTAGATTATAAGGTGTTTTTATTTCTACAGGATATTTGGAGGCTTTTTAAACTTCAGTGTCTTTTTAAAGAGCCGAGACATTTTTTTTATAATGGAAATTGGAATGGTTGTAAATGTATTTCAAATCAAACTTTATTTATATAGCACATTTCATGCAAGCAAATTCAAAGTTCTGTACAGCATCATGACAAAACACACACACACACACGGGCAATGGATTTGTCATTAAAATGATAGACATGGCTTGGCACTGAGGATGTACAGCAAGAGGAAACGCTGGAGTACTAATGACACAAAGATTTTTTTTTTTTTCATCAGACAGGCGACGTTCTCACGTTACGGTTTGATATACAAAGATGCCAACCGCTGATAGATTAACCATGTGCCTCCCTGTGAGCTAACTTTAGCAGCCCGGCCCTTTGCGACCACACCAACTGCTGTACACTGCTTTCTTTGTCTGAACGCAACTGGCCCGCCACAATGAAATGTTAGCCATGGAAATCAATTAAACGCTTATTAATCTAAGGGCGTAAAGAGCCCACCATCCGCCTGCCGTCAGTATCTTTTTGTGCCATATCACCCCTCCGTCCCCCCTCCCACTACACGTCTCCTCGGCCAGCGCGATCTGCTTGGCTTACGGCCTTACACATGATTTCATGGCTGTCAGCGCTTAAGACCCGAGAAACGCTTCGTAGCCTCGCAGCAGCCGCGGGGGAGTGAAGGATGTGAGGATAGCACGTCCGACACGATGAGCCAGCAATCTGCGAGAGGTGAGAGTCGCGAGGACCGGTCCTAGAGAGCAAAGTGTGTTGCTGCTGCTACGATTTCCTCTTGTACCCAGGCGGGGAGAGGCGTGTTCTTGAAGAGAGTGAGACACTGACCATCCACTCTGTGCTCTGTTGTTATTAGTGGTGCACCGATCCGATCCTCAGATCGGTGATCGGTGTCCGATCAGACTTTTTCCCAAGGATCGGGACTCGTGATTTTGTCCCGATCAGGATCGGTAAATGAAATTATTGAAATTGACAATTGTGCCAAAGAGTTTGGGTGCTACCAGCTTTTGCAGACTCTGTATGGGGACTCTGTATCGGGGATCGGGACTCGGTAGCGGGACTCGGTACCGGGGATCGGGATCGGCCGATCGCTAAAATCAAAGGATCGGATCGGGATCAATACTGAATCGTATGGCCATGATGGATGTGATTTACACCCCTAGTCATGGGAGACTATTTACAGATTCCCACTGACTCTTATGACTCAAATCCCGGTGAAAAACAACAAGTTACAACAATTACTAAAATTGTAATCGCAATTACTAAAATGCAAAAAAAAAAAAAAAGCTTCATCATAAATTCCTATTCGATTAATTGTTCCAACACTTTTGAACGGCTACTAGTGCTTCTGTTGACATTCTTAACTGCCGGCTTATTTGTTACAAATTGTCATTGCTCGGCTCAAATGTCATTGTTATGCCTTTTTATTTATTTTATATTTATTTGCAACACTTTTAAGAAAAAGACCCACATGTTTACAGTATGCAAAACATTTAAAAAGTTGATTATCTAGAAAACTAAATCAAAGGAGGTTCTCAATTATTCCATTTCAATGGCAATTCTTCCCTTATCTTCGTCTATAATTCGATTCGATTCCTGAAATATTCTGTCTGCAGATGAAAAGCATATGCAAGCATACAAGTAGCCCGTACTCATGCAATGCAAACTGTAAGGGCTATAGCCTTTCTAGATGGCTGAATTCAAGATGATCGAATTTTACTTGGGTCCATATTCCATAACTTCTGATCCGGTCGATGGATCTTTTTAGATTTGTTTTCGGGGCTATAGCTTCATCAGTCAGGACAGCCTATTTGACATTGGTAGTTGGAATCTTTGTTCGTCCCAGGGCTCTGTGAGAGAGAACTGGAAGATGCTGTGTTTGTCGCCCGTGACAGTCAATTGTTGTGGTTTATTTAGTCCATTGCAGTGGAGTGAATGACTTCTTATTTAGCCCTACGGTGAAGTCGATTTGTCTCTGTAATTTACCTTTACAGTCAAATCAATGGAATGACTGTCTTGGGCACAGTAAGCTTATTACATTCCCTGCCGTGCATGAACTCCGTCAATAATTGATTCCTGTGAATATTTTGGAGACTTGACAAGTTGACATAAGAAGCAGTGAAGCTAATGATTTTGTGTGCGTGTGTGAATGCGTTTGGAGGGTGTGGTCAGCCATACAAGGGTGCCGTGTAAGCGGCGTGAGGACATGCAAATCAGAATGAGAATGGGTGTTACAACTTGTAGACTGACGAAAACAACTATAATAAGAACTTGTAGACTGACGAAAACAACTATAATAAGAACTTGTAGGCTGACGAAAACAACTATAATAAGAACTTGTAGACTGACGAAAACAACTATAATAAGAACTTGTAGACTGACGAAAACGACTATAATAAGAACTTGTAGACTGACAAACGACTATAATAAGAACTTGTAGACTGACGGAAACGACTATAATAAGAACCTGTAGACTGACAAACGACTATAATAAGAACTTGTAGACTGACGGAAACGACTATAATAAGAACTTGTAGGCTGACAAACAACTATAATAAGAACTTGTAGGCTGACAAACAACTAAAATAAGAACTTGTAGGCTGACAAACAACTATAATAAGAACTTGTAGACTGACGAAAACGACTATAATAAGAACTTGTAGACTGACGAAAACAACTATAATAAGGTAGAGTTGAGAATATTTATTTACCCACAGAAATTGAGATTACAAAAAAACCCTCAATATTCATTTATAGGTAATGCACAAGAAATTGCTGAATTTGAAGACATTTTTGGAATGGGGAATCCTGTCACTATCTCTCAATAAAATAATGGAAAAAGGCACTTGCACCCAAAAAATAACTTTAAAAAAAATGCTAGTAGATGTAGTTTTAAGCTGTTCATTTCAGCGATCATTTCTATAGAATATTTGGTGGATCTTTAGATACAATTCAACTCAACTCAACAGATTTTTATATAGCGCCAAAATCGCAGCCGAAGCTGCCTCAATGCGCTTCACAAAAGTGATTACGTTTTTTGGAATTAGATTTAAGGAATATAGCAGCTCTTTACCTAACTACCTTTCAACCTTGATTTCCCAGTTAAGGACAGTAATTTGGGGTTGTTTACAGAACTCCTTTAACGGAGGACTGGAAAGAAGAAAGAAGAAAAAGGAGATCAAGACTTTCAGTCAGTCTTGATCTCGGCCGAGTTGAAAAAAATAATTACCTACAGTTTTTGATTAGTTATCGTTAATGTTGATTTGTTTTGACAGACCTCCTTTAATGGAGGACTGGAGAGAAGAGGAGAATTGAAATTTTCACTCAATCTCAATCTCGGCCTAGTTGAAGAAATAACTACTGCTTTGGAATCTTTTGTTGTTGATGTTAGTTCGTTTTGGTTACTCCTTGTGTACTACAATGAGTATGGAGCTTCCAACAACTGTGAAAAAGGTTGCCACCCAAAAGCGTTCCGCTGGCGTTTGTCCAATGTGCGTGTGTGCGCGCGGGCCACACTCTTGTATACGCGTGATATTTTTGAGCAGCGCACCAACAATGACTGAATTCCCACACGGCCACGCTAGGGACAGTTAAGGAATGTTTGTGTTGCTTCGGCCACACAATGGCGTCCATTGTGGGGGCCGTTCTTGTACCGGGGGTATGTTCCTCTCCCACACCACACAGCTTCTACGCCGTGGGAGTCCGTGGTTCGGTGGCACAGTTTTTTTTTTTTTTTAGTTTTTTTTCACATTAACCACTAACTTCCTGTTTCTCATAAAACTAATGGCTGATATGTTTTCTGTATACGCCCAGGGTTGGGAAGTGAGGAACTCGCGGTAATCTCTAATGCTATCAGATTACAAAAACAAGGATCTGGAGTGCCTTGCTCTAATGCGTTTCAGAATAGGTCATCTAGATTACAGTTGCGTTTCCCTTGTATCAGACAAGGAATTGGCGTCTTATTTTAGAGAACTGCTAAAAACATCTGGGTATGGCTGTGCAAAAAATCGATTTGAAATCGGTTTATTTAGCTCAGATGATTTTTGAAAGAGTTTAAAATTGGGATTCTATTGTTTGGCAAAATCATGCAGCCCTACATCTTGAACGTTTTGGTCGCTAAATTGAGATGGTTTTTGAACCGACCATAAAATTACAGTTGGAGCCAAGGCGACGGATTCTGCGGTGATTAGTAATGTTTCTGTGGCAGCCAACATCATGAGTTTTCCCCACCATTAATTAAGGAATGTTTAATTAATTAATTAATTGTCTATGGGACAGCATTTATTCCAAAGTGACAATCCAGAAATATGTCAGAATCAGAATGGAATCGTGACCTTTCACCTTACGAATTGAAATCTAATCTATATATTCAGCCCTAGAATTTTTGGGATCCATTGTATTATCCAAAAGATTCCATTAATCCCACACTAGGCCGGATGTTTAACTTGGATTTATACCGCACCTTACCTTCCTACAGTAAGAACAGACTGTAGGAAGAGATTCTTCTTTGCATCCTTAACTTGAACCTGCACCTGTTCACCATTTCCGCCCGGTTACAGCGGAGGGCAGTCAACAAGAACGTAGTTAATTT
Organism: Bregmaceros cantori; assembly: GCA_900302395.1. Lineage (NCBI taxonomy): Eukaryota > Metazoa > Chordata > Actinopteri > Gadiformes > Bregmacerotidae > Bregmaceros > Bregmaceros cantori. The sequence goes on along the minus strand of OMKY01243846.1, from coordinate 381 downwards.
TGATTAGCAGCTGTGGCCTTTAGTCGTTAGCTGGCACAATAGGGTTGGGTAATGGCTGCTATGCTGTGTGCTCATCACTGCAATCACAGCAATGTCGCCTCTGCATTATTGTGGCTTGTTAAACACACACTGTACTGGGACAAGGCTCTCTCTCTCTCTCTCTCTCTCTCTCTCTCTCTCTCTCTCTCTCTCTCTCTCTCTCTCTCTCTCTCTCTCTCTCTCTGTGTCTCACTTGCTCTCTCCTTCTGTCACTTCTGTCTTTCTCTCATCACCCCCCTCCTTCTCTCTCCACCCTCATTTTTTTCCCTCTCTCTCCCGTCTCTCTTTCTCTCATGTCTCTTTTCTCTCTCGCTTCGCCCCCTCTCTACTAGCGTGCACTCT
>OMKY01243828.1:0-11224 GCA_900302395.1 Bregmaceros cantori | reverse complement strand
CCTGGCTCTGCAGTATCGGCCGATACCGATACCAACCGATACCGATACCACTGTTTGGAAAAAAGTGCTGTTGGTAGTAACTTCTTCCCAAGGGTTGGGAAGAAGTTACTAGTGTTACCGCGGTAATTTTTACATGCAGTCTATGATTAATAGTAGTGGAGGAAAATTATAAAAAGCAATAACACATTAAGAATTATTTCATTACTTTAATATTTTATTGTTTGGGTGATATTGGGGTAGTAACTGAAGAGTTCAGATGCAAAAAACCCTTACTCCACTTGACCACTTTTTGAGAAAAAGACCATTTTTTTATCAGGCCACTTTATTTAAGAAGATGAGAAGAGATATTTTAGACACTGTGGGGAGCAGGTTTTACTTACTTTACTTACATTTTTTCAACATTTCATTTACATTTTCTAGATTTAGACAAGATTCTGGCAGTTTCCGCCGTACGGCGTCGGAAAAATGGTATCGGTGCGATACTGGGTGTAGGTACGTGCCGATACTGATACCACAAAAAAAGGTGCCGATACCGAGTACGGCTGATACCGATATCGGTATCGGTGCAACACTACTATTTACAGCCCAACTTGGCCACATTGTATGCTCTTCTTTTCCACTTGATGTTTATATTATATTATGTATATTCCTTTGTAAAGGAAACTTCAGTCTTTCCTTTAGCATCAGGGAAAAAACACTTATTTCTACCTGTTTCCTTTCTTTAGTTATAGCCTTCACTCACTCAAAAGTGCTAATTTCTCACAAAATCATCAGTAAATGCTGGTGCAGTGTTGACTGTGGCCTCTAGGTGGCGCCTGGTATGCTCTGGTGGTCATATAGTGGTACTGCACCAAATCAAAAAATGTATTTTTAATTTTAAAAAAAATAGGGTTTTGAACCCGGTTTTCACTTTAATGCACTTGCACTGAAGTCCACCAAATATATTTTATATTAACTATATCTAAAATTAACACTGCACAAAATAAGGAACTTTGAGAACAAAAACAATTTTTGCGTTCCGAACTGGTTCAGGACTGATATTCTGGTGGCGGAACAGTTCCGAAAACGAAAACATTAAAGATAGCCCTGGCTGAATCGTTTGGAACGGAATGTTTTAGAAATAATTCAGTTTTCAAGATCTGCTTTCTATGCCTTCCCACCCACTCAGGCGTGCCCGCGTCCGTCAGCTGGTGCTGGAACTCTGCCAACGGCGTGGCCTTTGTCTCCCACCGGGGTCCCTTGTACATCTGGGTCTACGCAGGGCCAGAGACAAGTGTCACTGTCCACAAGGAGGCGCACTCCTTCCTGTCGGACATCTTCCTGTTCCGCTGGCACCCCACCAAGCAGGGCAAACTAGTGTTTGGACACACCGACGGAAGCCTGTCCATCTTCCAGCCAGGTACACAGGCAGCATTACATTTACGGTGTGTGCTTTTTTACTTTTGGAGTACATTTTTCACAAGTTACTTTTCTACTTTTACTCAAGTAAATTTGAGGAGGGAAAAAAAACTACTTTTTACTGACATGTCAGCAATTCGCTACTTGTTACATTAACTTGGCCTTTAGCGACACCCGTTGGGAACTGTTCGGAACTGCGTCATCTCTCTCTCTTCCTCTTGGGTGCTCTCTCTCTCTCGACCGCTCTCCCTTGTCTCTCTCGGTCTCGGGTGCTTTCGCTCCCTCTTGATCTCTCGCTCCCTCTCCCTCTTGGTCTCTCTCTCTCTCGCACTCTCTCTCTCGGGCTCTCTCTTTTTCGGCCTCTATCTCTCTATCTTTTGAAGAGAGAATTTATCCTATTTTTTTTTTACTGAAAGTTACTCAGTACTTTCGCTACTTAAGTACATTTTTTGTGGAGTAATTTTTTTACTTTTACTTGAGTAACTATTTGAATGACTGCATTTTAGTTTTACTTAAGTAATATTTTGCTGAGGTAACAATACTTTTACTTATGTAATTTTTATAGCTACTCTAATCATATCTGCTTATCATTTAGAGAAAAAAATAACAATTATAAAATTATTATTTACTGACCTAAGCAGCTAATTTTTTACTTTTCAAAGCCTGTACTTTTTACTGTCAAAAATACTTTTGAGTATATTTCAGACTTATTTCTACTCTTTAGCTTGACTTCATTAGATAATTGGATCAATACTTTGTTATCTTACTCAAGTAATTATTCTACAAATGCATTTTACTTTCACTCGAGTATGAAATGTGGGTACTTTTACCACCATCTGTTCAACAGGCGCTAAGAGTCAGAAGCACGTCTTACGTCCAGAATCACTAGAGGGCACCGATGAGGAGGACCCCGTCACGGCGTTGGAGTGGGACCCTCTGTCCACTGACTACCTACTAGGTATGACCAGTGGGACCCTCTGTCCACTGACTACCTACTAGGTATGACCAGTGGGACCCTCTGTCCACTGACTACCTACTAGGTATGACCTATGAGTGGGACCCTCTGTCCACTGACTACCTACTAGGTATGACCAGTGGGACCCTCTGTCCACTGACTACCAACTAGGTATGACCTATGAGTCGGACCCTCTGTCCACTGACTACCTACTAGGTATGACCAATGAGTGGGACCCTCTGTCCACTGACTACCTACTAGGTATGACCAATGAGTCGGACCCTCTGTCCACTGACTACCTACTAGGTATGACCTATGAGTGGGACCCTCTGTCCACTGACTACCTACTAGGTATGACCTATGAGTCGGACCCTCTGTCCATTGAGTGCCTACTAGGTATGACCTATGAGTGGGACCCTCTGTCCACTGACTACCTACTAGGTATGACCTATGAGTCGGACCCTCTATCCACTTACTACTTACTAGGTATGACCTATGAGTCGGACCCTCTGTCCACTGACTGCCTACTAGGTATGACCTATGAGTGGGACTCTCTGTCCACTGACTACCTACTAGGTATGACATGAGTGGGACCCTCTGTCCACTGACTACCTACTAGGTATGACATGAGTGGGACCCTCTGTCCACTGACTACCTACTAGGTATGACATGAGGGGGACCCTCTGTCCACTGACTACCTACTAGGTATGACCTATGAGTGGGACCCTCTGTCCACTGACTACCTACTAGGTATGACCTATGAGTGGGACCCTCTGTACTAGGTATGACACATGTACCAGAGTTGTTGTTTTTTTATTTCAGTCTACATTCCTAGAATATCTACATTTCATAGTACAAATAATGTTTTCAGAATATTTCGGTTATTATATATGCAGCTGCCCACACAGTAAATGTTGCAGTGTTAAATTTTCAACAAAAATATCTGTACTTCTACTCCTTACTTTTACCAATACTTGCTCGTTACTTTTTCTCTCTTTTGCGCATTGACAGGGTAGAATAAGATGTATAATGTGAGTAAGTAGGGGGCGCTGATGGACAGAGTGCAGTCCCAGTTATTAAGTTAATAGGTGGTTTTCATTTAATCCCCAGATATAAGATAAATTAGGCTAGGTTGTTAGTCATGCATTCAATCAATAACGTTGAAAAAATGCAACTAACATTGAAAAAAATGCATTTTAAATACAATTTTATTTTTAGTACTTTGTACTTTATACTTTCAAAAATACTTTTGAGTACATTTTAGAGCCTGTACTTTTTATTTTCAAAATGACTTTTTGAGTACATTTCTCAGCCTGTAGTCTTTACTTTACTCAAGTAGATATGTGGATCAGTACTTTTTAATCTTACTCAAGTTGGGTTTTTTTACTCATGTATTTTACTCTTACTCAAGTAAGAAATCTGGGTACTTTTGCCGTCTCTGGTGCTCACTGACTACACCTGCCCACCAGGAAGGACATGTGTAGGGTGGGTTGTCCTAATGTGAACCGTTGCTCAGTTCAGAAACAATGACACAACGTGTTGTCTTCAGTGTCAAACCTGCACAACGGCATCCGCCTGGTGGACAGCGAGAGCCTGAGCTGCATCACAGCCTTCTGCCTGCCCTCCGCAGCCGCGTCTGTTCAGTGCCTGGCGTGGGTCCCGTCCGCCCCAGGCTTGTTCATCACTGGAGGTCAGCCCTTCAATGTTATTTAGCAGACCATTGACACTCAAATGCATAAAAGCAATGTCAAATAAAAATACATGAATACAATGAGGGACGAGCGATCACGTTCGTTCCGCCGCCAAAAAGCATCGCAACCAACGCGATGCGTCCTTGGGAGGAGCTCATTATAGGCACCTGCACAAGTATGCATGCAATCACGCACGCGCATCCGAAGGTTGACACTTGCATCAAATGTGCACTGTTGATACACACCTCAATTTAAACATGAACGAACAAAAAGTAGATATGTGGTAGAAATGGTCCGTGTCGAGCTCCGCCAGGAGGCGGAAACGTAGCGACGCACTCCACCTGGAGTGGCAGCAGGTTTCCTCGCCTGACGTCACGATCTCGTTCCTCATTAGCACAGTCAAATGTGGGGACGCTATAATCCTTACTAGGGCTGAGCACAAAATCAATTTAAAATCGAAATCAGATTATTTTATTTAAAATATATATTTAACTCTGAGGGTTTCAAAACCAGGAAAACATCGTCAAATCGGAAATTTCATTTGAACTTGAATGATGGATTGTAGCATATTGTTGAACGGCTGGTTGAATTGACTTTTTATCACAGCACTATGGATAATTTGGTTTGTTTATAAGTTATATTGGGGGGAATAAGATTGGTATAAATTTTAACATATTAATCCCAAGGCGTAGAATCAGTTCTCCTTTTTCTTTATCCCAAAGGGGGATAAGGCATAAAAAAGAATTACAAAATTCTTGATTTTGATGTGTTTTGTCTTTTCTTCAGGAAACTGGAATTGAATCAAAAATCGAGATATCAATAATAAAAATTGGGATTTTATTTTTTTGGCAAAATACTTAGTGTGCACTGCAAGCGAGGCTAATAGGCTTTTTTGTTTATTTATTTACTTATTTTGGACAATATCATCGTACATATTTTCTAGGGACAATATCGTGCATACGGTGCATATACAATTTCAAATACAAAGTCTAATGTGCAGAATGTGTAACTTTTTTTTATGGTGGGGGTGGGGGTTCATTCTTTACTGAGAGAGATAGTGACAGGACTAAATCTGAAACTGGGATGACGAGTCGGGGGCGGGGGCAGGGGGGTATTTGACATTGCAGAAAAGCCGGAGAGGGTATGCAAACCCGCGGTGCTGCTTGGCCTGTGGCACGCACTCTTTAACCACTCTGCCATTATGTGTCATTTTTGAACCCTAATTATACTTCTGCTTTTTGTCTTGCTATTTATTATACCAAAGTGCGGACCAACGCAATTACAGAGCTGGCAGTGGACAGCGCTTAATAGGGTTACAGTTTATAGGTCCTTTATTTTGCCTGTTGAATACAGCAGACAATTATTTTTATTGTTGAATATTCGGAAAGTCACGAGAAAAAAAAAAACTATTAGCTGCTAAGAATGTATGATCAATTAGTCTGTAAAGAAACAACTAATCATTGCACCTCTAGTTGCCAACTGTGAAAATTGTCTGGCCAGCTCTTGGACTCCTCCATAAAAACATGCAAGCTCCGCCTCTGACACACACACACACACATTCACACACCTTGGATAGCATTCATGCATACAGTTGAGCAGCTGGCAGATGGACACCTTTTCCGCAGCTGATATGACATCACTCTCATTAAAGTGTGCGTGCACGTGTCCAGAATTATAGTACCACGACAATGGCTCCACTAAAAATATGTGTCTGAAAACGTAAGGGTAGCACAAGTCCCTAACTTGGTTAAAGAAATAAACTGAAAACTGCCCAAACTCTCCATACTTTTGCACAAGAGTTACGTAACAACAAAATATTTATGTAACCTCATAACCCCAAAAAAATAAAGGAAGTACATTGGCCTGTGGAGCTCGTTTGTGTTTTTGTTGTCCAACATAAAACAGTTTTATACATTTGTTTGTCTGCAAATAAAGCTAGCATTCTCATTTAGAGCTATAGCAGTCTCTCCATACTCCGCAGTAGGAAAAACTTAACTATCACCGTTGCGCCTTGATTACAGCTACTGCTTCTGTTAAATTAATTTCATGATTGTATTTACTTAGTCAGTGCAAATGCTATTCTTATGCCTTCTTTTTTAAAATTAAAAAAAGTTACATGTTTGTATAATACAAAACATGTAATAATCGTACAAAGAATTAAACAAACCTGGTTAGTAATTATAACTTGAATGTCTTTTGTTGTAAATGAAGAATTGATCGCTATCTGAATGAATACTTTATTCCAGACTCATGAGTCTATATAAAAGTCTATATAAAAAAATCATAGAGACGGCACACACACACACACCGAAATACAGCAATTCAGATGCCAAATCAACACACAGCAACCTATATACAACCATCTCTTCCAATGTTTCCACAGCCCATAAGTATATCTTGTGTCACTACGCTCCGTGAGTGCAGTTATCAAGTCGTTCTTTGACATTAGTAGTCTGTACCTAAATGTATACATAAAATTCCTCAGCACCGCATGAAAGGTGGGGACATAAGGTGCTGTCCATATAGGGAGCCTGAGTAGGATCCTAAAGGCATCATTATATGCAACCTGAACTATACTGGCACCAAAGATGAGATGTGTACAGTATGCTCTAAATAGGTTTATGTTTACATCCTCTGTACACATATAGAACCTGCGTGCCAACATATTAGTGTGCCTAGAGCTTTACAGCACTGACGCTGAATGTCATTATTATCACACAGTTTGTAATTGATGATGTGTCCCAGATAGCGTACTTTCTTGACTACATCAAGTGTGTGAGTAGACAACAGAAAACAGCGGAACTGATTGTCTTTTGTTCTAACAATTAAGATCGTTAAACTAGCGTTAAACTTTATGTCATTTTGTTCTCTGTAGCTTGAACACACTTCAAGCACTTGCTGAAACCCAGCACTGTAAGGAGAGAAAATATTTCATTTGCATTTAGAAAATACTACTTAATCTAATAATTTCAATAAAATACTCAGCAATCCTAAATATTCTTACAAAAGAAGGAACTTTTTTTAATACATTCACACACATGATTGCAAGAAAGACTGAAAGAAAAAAAATGAACAAATGAGGAATTAACAACTAAAGTTGACTCTAGGACAGGAAAGGAGTTCAAGTAGGAATTAAGACACTATAACCTAGACAATCAAAAGAGAACTTGGAGAGACTGTAGAGTGGGAAAAGAGGAAGTACTCCTGTGGACTAATGTGGCTGCATGTACTCCTGTCCTGCGTGGGCGATGCTCATCTGAGCGAGTACAACAGCGACAGTCTGAGTGGACACTCTATTTATAGGCTGACGTCTCCTGTGCTCTATGGGAGCGTTGTGATGGGGTTGAGGGCCACTGGGGCACCACTGAACGGCCTGGCCCCAGGCCGGCTGGTTGTTATAGCCTAAAATTGATATTACGGTACCGTGAAATTCATCTTGGTATCAAGCTTTTTGCCACCAGAGGGCAGTATAGGAGAATAGCACCGGGGAATATTCATCTTTAACTCTCGACTACCCTCTGATGGGCAAAGGTGAAACTATTTATCTCATTGATAATAACAAACCTTTGTTACTAAGAGATCTCCACTCATCTTTACACTGAGAAGCGTGTGTCGAATTGTAATAAATAGGGGTGCACCGATCACGTTTTTTTGCTTCCGATCCTGATCCTTTGGTTTTAAGGAACGGCCGTTGCCGATCTCCGGTAACGAGTCCCGATACGGAGTCCCGATACAGTTCTGTTCCTGCAAAAATTGGTAGTACCCAAACTATTTGGCACAATTGTCAATTTCAAAAGTCATTTGGCATGCTCACCGACTCATTTACCGCTCGGCCGGTCAGGATCGGGACAAAATCACGAGTCCCGATCCTTGGAAAAAAGGATCCTCAGATCTGAGGATCGGATCGGTGCACCTCTAGTAATAAATTTAGCTTTGGGATTCAGTTGTTACCAGAAGAAGCGTCCTGTAGTAGTATCCCATGAGAGTTAGAACGATTAATTGAGGCAAGATGTTTATAGTACAGTTTTTTTTTTGTAGATGAGTAACCTCAATTCAGTCAATTGATAATTGTTTCAGTTCTAGCCCTAAACAATTGAATCCACAAAATCGATGCCAATGTTGTTTTAATATGCCAATGTTGAATAAATATCAATGTTGCACATGACAATGGTTCAATCTAAATGAATCTTGCATGCAGTATTCTATTTCAGCCATCGTTCAGCCGCCCTGTTTTAGAACACTTGGGGACGGTTTGGGTTTGGATCATTGGGGAAGACACACAATTTTAGCTCACTGCAGGCAGACACTTCCCCTTTTTATAATGTGGGACGGCATGTCTATTCTCGATCATTGGGGTATGACAGTACTGACACATTTGGAAGATGTTGCTGGATGCTCAAACACACACACACTTCTACACGCACACACAGCACTGTGCTTGTTTTTGTTTTCGTCACGCCAGGCGGTGCAGCTGTGATATTATCATTGGAGACCCGAGTGATGGAGAGCTGTGTGTGTGTAAGCGTCTGTGTGTGTGTTTCTGAGTATGTTTTGATGCGCGGGTCATGAGTGAAGTGGGTGGAAAGCCTTGTAGAGGGTGGTTTTATGATTGGGCCTCTATTTTAAACTCCACGTTAACACTCGCCTTGGGTTGGTCTGTGCTCTGTTTGACCTTGACTCACTAATCGCCCCTACGCGGAAACCTGGTGTGGAGACTCTTCATTGTGGGAAGAGTGGGTCGTGCAGAAGGCGTCTGCAATTTATCAATTTTATATTTTGGGCTTGAAATCATCACCTATAAAAGGTATTTGGGGACCTTGTTCCTGTCATGTGAGTGAAACACGTAATGTATTTACTAGTACATGGTTTGACAGAATGAACGCCATTCATAAATCCATTGTTTCCTATTGCTGTATATCCTTGGTGCCAAGCCATGTCGATAATTTTATTGACAAATCCATTGCCTGCGTGTGTGTTTATGTGTGTATGGGTATGTGTGTATTTAATTTTGTTGTGTTGCTGTGAAGCACTGTGAATTGCTCTGCATGAAAGGCTCTATCTAAATAAAGTTTGATTTGAAATGCTAATTGGGAACAAGTTATTAGAAAAACATTCAATTCAAAATGAACTGCACATTATATGCATATCTGGTCATATCCCTGACCAGCTGTACACTAGTAATGACTATTTGCAGCGTGTCCCTTGGCGAGGCATGTGGCGTTCCACAGGTTTAGTGATGTAAAAGAAAAACAAACTCACCCTCTTCCTCTGGTGAGTGACGGAGCAGTGTAATTATCTAGCACTGAAAGGTGTGGCAGTCTCCAACTGGAGCTGCTGCCTTTATAGCCGACTGGTCTCTCAGTATGCTCACTCCTCCTGGGGCCAGTGACGGGACAACTCGCACACACACTCGACACACGATATCATCATATTATTCACGTCAAGGCATGTCAATTATCGGTTGATAGATTTTTTTTTTCAAGTTATTTTTTCCGGCGTCAGCGCAGTTTTCCATCTTTATTGGATAGGATTAGTCGGAAACTGGGTTGAAGAGATCGGGGGTAGACATTGCAGACAAGTCGACGTGCGTAGTCGAACTCGTGACACTGCGGACGCTGCGGTAGACACAGCGCCTCTAACATGAATGGGGTCGCGTCAGGTGTGGTGTGATGTTAACTTCAAAGAAAAAATATCTACTGAAGGCTTTTATGTATATGTATTAGGACTGCAACTATTAGTCTTTTAATTGATGACTAATTGATTATGCTGACGCCATCACCTATTGGTCTACACAAATGTATTACTTGATAATTGAGAAAATCCAAAATATGATGACAATTATTCAACAGTATTATGACCGTCAAAACTCTTGCGATCATCTGGACATTTTAATCATTTCGCTCGGAGTGTGTCAGCAACCCCAATCTAGCCATTTTCGCATTGTGTTAATAATCGCGCGTGTTTCCAGGCGGTGCCAGTTTACATGGTACCAATGGTTCAATCTAAATGAATCTTCCATGCAGTATTCTATTTCAGCCATCGTTCAGCCGCCCTGTTTTAGAGCACTTGGGGACGGTTTGGATCATTGGGGAAGACACACAATTTTAGCTCACTGCAGGCAGACACTTCCCCTTTTTATAATGTGGGACGGCATGTCTATTCTCGTCATTGGGGTATGACAGTACTGACACATTTGGAAAATGTTGCTGGATGCTCAAACACACACCTGATCAAGACCTGTTATTAGTGCCAGACAGGAGCCTGGCTGGACTTTTACTTTTGGCTCTACTTTTTCTAATTTGTACTTCATACAGCTCTGAGCCGATGGAAGCTGCACGGGCGTCGCTGCACATGCTGCCCCTACTGTTTACGTTCCATAGTTCGACAAGTTCTGAATGAGCCACTTAAATAATGAATTAGTTCACGCCACAAGTAATCATCAGATGTAATTACCACACGGTACACGCAAACATGACATGGAACCAGAAGCTCTCTGTGGCCACGTACCGGAACGTTGCAATTCCGTTGTCTGCTAATATTATGGTTTCTGTTTGAGTGATTGTTTATGTACATTAGAAATGAAATGTAATGCTCACTGTGTGTGTGTGCGTGCTTGCTATGCGCGACGGTGCGCAATACTTGAGAAAGCAATTTCCTGTGAGGACGGAAGAGCAATTTGTGACGACTACAATTAGACAACACATTTCCATCATTTGTGATTCCTTTGTTCCACCCCAATAGCGTCAGGAGACTGAAGATAAAGGAAGGGTTGTCTGCGTGTAAAACAATGCTGTGTTTCACATAGGAACACTTGCAGAGACTTTTCACATTATTAACCTCATGCCTGTTGTAAGTTAAATACACAAAATGTTTTTCTTTTTATTTCAAGCTATAACGGTGTGAGTAAGAAATTAGTTATGAACTATTAAGAAATTAGTTGTTGGTAGGAAACAACTAGCATAAACTGCAGAGGATCTTACTGTGCAGACATTTACTGCATGGCTGCATTTAACAATTAAGTTGATTAATTGTTAATCATTGAACCAATTAGCTGGGTAATTGCTTTAATTTTTTTTGTAAAAAAATGCTGCAGTACCTCTGTATGTTAAGACAGTGCACTACAAAGCACTCGCGGAGAGTTTTGACTCGTAGAATTTGCGTCCCCTTGCCGACATTTTTG
>OMKY01243809.1:0-11817 GCA_900302395.1 Bregmaceros cantori | reverse complement strand
CATCAGCCCACTGTATGTGTCTGTGTATAAGTAGTATGTTACCGTCATCGGTACATCAGTCCACTGTATTTGTTTGCATGTGTGTCTGTGCGTGTGTGTGTGTAGCCCACAGATTAGCTTTAGCTAGCCAATACCCGGCTAATGTCCAATATATCATTTAGGTCGTCTGGTAGGTGCATGTTTACGTTTGAAGCTACTTGAGATACACTGGCCAGATAGATAAAGAAGAGAATGACACAGATGCAGAACAACAACAACAACACAGACAATACTTTAAATCAACGGAAGGTAGAAGGCAGCTAGTGACAAAGAACCATGGTGATGTCACACAGAATTCTGGACGACCGTAACACACACTATAGAGTGTGTCGATACAACCGCTTGTCTGTTCCTACGTCGATCTTGCTCTCAGTGCAGTGTACACTTCTATGTTCTCTGTTTTTATGTTTTTTATGATGTATGAATGTGTAGTATTGTGTACTGTATAAAATGGTGAAGCCCAAGACAATAAAGTATACTTTGACTTAAACAAGAGAATTGACTATCAAGTACTGGGATTGTGAGGCGCTTTTGATTGTGTCTACTCAATGGGTATCTATCGACCAACAATGTGCTTCATATCTCACTATTTTAGTTTACTGATGTTTATTTTGTAGTATGCAACACTGTGTTTTAATAACAAAGTCCCTTTTCTTTTCCTAACAGCTGGCAAGAAAACATTGATGAGGCAAAATGGGTGTGACAGAGTTAAGAGTTGAACACGAGTTGCCAAGGCGATTGTTCCTATAGTATAAATTATCTTCTTCATATATAAGCAGATATGTGTAGTTACATCTATAAAAATCAAATCATCTGGACTAGGTTGGTTTGCCTCAGTCCCCCATTGTACCTGTGAGGGTATATCACAGAAGCGAGGGCTGGGCACAGTTTCCCAGTCCACTCCCAGGTCTGTCTCCTCGTCTGTGACACCCTCTTCCCCGGAGTCCTCAGCGGGACAAGATGCCTCGGGCTCCACAAACTCCATGGATTCTTCTAGGTCCATGCTTACTTCAAATGGCCCCGTCCTGCAAGCGCGTCCCGAGACACACAGAAAGCATATTGTTCTTGCGCGAATCATTTCACACATTCGGCGCTCTACCGGTATCGTTGAACACTGATAGACCAAAAACAGATGAAACTAAGAGTGCAATCCTACAGTGCAAGGCAATCCTATAAGTGCAAAGCTACAGAAATGCACCAAAATGTAATCACTTGTTCTGTTTGTCATTTCCAAAAACTGAAAACATAACATTTTTAAGCCACTTTTTAGCAAGTTCTCAGTGGAAAACTCATTTGAGAATGGCAGCAATGTTTTCAGAGAAAAAACAGCAAAGAAAACAAAGCAGGAATCATAGCTAACCTTCCTAGGTTCTTGTTGTCAGGAGACACCATCAGCATGATGTTTCTCAAAGAGTGGTGGGGATGGAGCTTCTCAACGTCCACATGCTGGAAAGACAGCACATGTTTTCAATGAGCTGGTGCTTGACTTTTTGTTAATCAAGTCCAAAACATTGCATTAATGGTAACGTACAGTAACTTCTCAGTTCATATTGCTCAATCCCAATGACGACAAACAGCAAGCGAGTTTGCTGCGATCTAATTTGATACCGGACCATGAGACTTGACTGTGGAACCAGGAAAAATGTGTCCAGCTCTCGCACCGCCTGTTCAAATACCAAAATTTAATTTAAAAATTGAAGTTGGATATCTATTGAGCCCACGGGATGGTTCAAAGGATCAGACACACTAAATTGGTGGATAAGTCAAGATCTCTAGTGCCACCACTAAGTCAAATATGCATGTGACTATCAGTTACATTTCAGTAACAGTACATACATCTGGCCCATAGAACATTATAGAAAGGCTAGGTCATTTTGCATACAGTTTGCTGTAAAATCTGATGATCCATTTATATGGATTTATTTAATTTAGAAGTTCCTCCTATTATGACTTGATTCCAGGACTACCAAATGTCGATTTAATTGAACTAATCTTCTTGCGATTATGTGCGGGTGTGCCATACCTGAGAGCAGGCTAAATGGAGGATGTTAGTGTTGAGTCTGGTCAGTGCTCTGGTGAATTTGTAGCGGCTTAGGTTCTCCCCACAGAACTCACTGAAAAACACAGACACATCAGCATCATTTTACTCAGAAATGGCCATAACTGTCACAACATGGCATTTGAGATTTATGCATACATTTTCTTTGCCTGCAGACCAACCTTTCCGAGAAGAGGTCCAAAAGTCTTTAGCTCAACGGGTAACTACACCGCCTCTCAAACAGCAACATCAGGGCAAGCGGCTCAAGCAGATCAAGATTCTTTCTCATTGGCTACCTGCCTGGACAGTATTGCCCTGTGGGCATGTTTGCTTCACCTTCCCTAGTTGTCCCTTCCAATAACCTTTCCAATACCAACCCCTTCCCAAAAGGCAATGCATTTTTCTCTGTTAAAAGGTCATTTTTTTAAAGGTTAAAGATTAATTGGAAATGTTGAAAAGACTATAGCGCTTGTATCTCCCCTCCATTAAAAAAATGTTCCATTTACAACTAAGCTATTCCCATCGCCATCTCTCTCAAAGAATGAAAAATGGTGCCTGCACCCAAAAAATAACGTAAAAAAAGAAAATAATATAAATATTATTTTATCTAAAGTGTTGAGGGATTGGTGTGTACCTGTTCGAGATCTTCTTGGGAAGGTTGATGTCCAGTATATGTGACAGGATGTTGCACAGCTGGGTGGTGTAGCACAGAGCTGCACTGATAGTGTGAGTGGGGCTGATATGCTCAAACTCTGCAGAAGGATAGATGCACATACACGCATTAAATGTCTTCCGAACACCAATTCATTACCATTTTGTACACATATGCAGATGTACCAACGTACATCTATAAGGGCCAGATCTTATGTGATCAAAATTCAACAATCATCACAAAAAGTCAGAAGTACTTACATTTAAAACTATTTACCATTTCCCCATTTACTCACCCCGGGCCATGTTTTTTACTTTAGGTCATTTTTTAAAAGTCTTGCAATGCATTTTGGGTTATACTGACACATCTAGGATACATCGATGCTCACTACTTTTCGCAGTGCATTGTGGGATACTTTGAGTGCACTACATAGGGTACATGGAAAATTTGGAAACCCCTAAGACATGGCGTGCACCCCGTATAGTGCACTATATAAGGAATAGGTTGTGATTTCACAGCCAGCGAGTATAACTAACCAGGCCCCTGGCTGTCCACCCAGGTGTAGTAGGCAGAACAGTCTCCGTTGCTGGGTAGGCTGACGCGGGGTGAGGTGATGCCGATGACTGTGTCTCCGTTGGCCTCTGCTAGCACCCAGCGTCCAGACAGGTAGGTGGTGCGGCGAGCTTCAGCCAGTTCACTCACTGTGGTAGACGAGGCTGGAGCCTGCTCACACTCCACCAGTTCCTCTAGAGGGTCTCTGGATGGACAACACAGGAACACCACATGATCAAACTCAAGTTTTAACATAAAAGTTTGATTTTCTTTTTTTAAATGTTTGTTTATACTAAGACCCATAACTATAACGCTAGGTTTCCACTGCAGAGTGGTCCGTAAACGGTCCTTACACGGTCAGTACGTATAGAAAAATCTATGCAGTGGAAACCTAGCGTAAGCATGTTGTAGTTATGCTCAACTACAAATACCACATTGGAGCTGGCTCTGTGGCGCAGTTGGATAGACCACTGCATCCAGCCCCATTCGGTCTTGTGCCTAGTGTCTCACAGTGCACGCAAATGTTGTGAGATATCATCCCAGTTTTTATTTTTCGACTGTGGTTAGTCTTCATATGATCCTATCATGGCTTGTTTAATTCTGGCTTTCACTTCTTCGTTGGCGATGTGTTCTCTATTCAAAATGCAGAGAATCCCGCGGAAACATCTATTCTCTGGGTCCTGAACATATGTCTCTGCGGCCACCGAAACACCTATATAACCAGAGTTACCAGACAATAAAACATTAAAATATACCGGCTGGGCAGCTTGGTCTCGGAAGTAGGGAAGATGTGAGTGGTTAGTTCCATCACCTGGTTCTTCCTCAGTTCTGCTAGTTCTGCCAGTCTGGGAAGAGGAACAAATTAAGAGTACTTTCAATATTTAATCCAGAAGGAATCACAAGTGCTACAAAAAATACATAATATTGGTCAGACATGTTTTAAGGCCGGAAGGATTGGATTGTATCGGCAGCATTTGCTTGTTGTTTTGTCCATCCTACAATGATTTGTTGAATATATGTTTCTTTGATAGCTAATAGCTGCTAATAATAACTAAACTTGGGTGGAAAAACTTAAAAGCCAGCACGGAAGAGTCTACTTCTCCGTGCTAGCTTCCAACAATCCTTTTTCCCTACTGCCATTGCCAATACCGTTAGTGCGCAATCGGCGATAACTTGACATAGAATCAAGAAGTTGGGAATATGAATGAAGTTTCAAGTTAATTGCCCCAATTAAAAACAAAAAAAATGCCAGATTGATCAATTCATCGCCTGTAAAAATGGATGATTAAATCAAAAATAACCCTACAACACGCTGATTGACACTTCATTGTGTGGGTGTGATATGAAAGGACACCTGCTGAAGAGCTCTCTACGCCTCTTGTCCAGGTGCTGGGTGAGGCGTCGTGTGTGCTGTTCCATGCGTTCTCTCTTTTTCTGATGACGCCCTGCTCGGCACTGCAGCCGACCACGCTCCTCCTGAGACCGCTGAAGCAGATTCTGGCCTGGGAAGATGGAAACGGACTATTGGCTGGGGTTGTTGATATTTGAAACATATTTAATTTAAGCATGTTTAATTAATGAAATAACTCAAAAATGTGATTTGAAATAACACCAATATAACTATAAAATAGCATAAAGATTATGTTACGCAAAAATGCACGATTTCTATAATGGCTGCATACTTTTTCAGCACCAATCATTTTCATACTACAAAATTTGCACTGGTGTTTGAAATGTCACCAAATACACAATATCACAAATGTCTGGAGGCCAATACAGTCAAATACAATTGCAGTAACTTTAGTTTAGCAATACAATTGTTAAATAGACACAAGAAGTGCGAACGGCATCTTTTTCCAAGAAGCTGATGCCACAAATTATGAGTAACAATGTTCAGAATGGACAGAGGGCATGGCGGTCCACTTACAAAGATGAATTTAATGTGTATCTGTAGAATATGATGAAGGCCTACCTGTATGTTTTTCATGTCATGTCAACCACTAAAACTGGATACCAGGTTTTTGAAAAGGGACCACTACGCACCACTCTGCACTTCCTGGTTGCCCCAGGCAACCGCCTCCTTGAGATCCTCAATTCTCATCCTGCAAGACATCATCTTCCTCTTCTGAAGAAGGAACGACAAAGAGAAACGGCAAGGTGGCGTTTAGGTGCTGCTCAAAATCCTATCCGATTCACATCTACTTATGGACAGACAAAAGCTAAAAACAACATGAGCCGTTTGGAGTGTGTGCTGCTGAGAATGGCGAGTCCAGACAACAGTATTGAGAAAACAGCCAGCTCCTTGCTCGGTCACCGATAGAAACAGTTACCTCGAGGACCCATTTTTAGTTTCTTACAATAAGTCATAAATCGCCTTGTGGGCCAGATTAAACTAAATCAGGCACCAATCAGGCTTTTGGCAATTTATTTTTGAAGGCATCTTGAGTGGATGATACAAAGGGCCCAGTGTCCTCTGGTAGCTGGAGGAAAAAGTTAATGTGAGATTGAAGTCAGGAGAAGATGGAATGAAAGTTACCACTCACCAACTCGTCAGTGTGTAGAGTTTGCTCCATAGCTTCCATGACACTGGCACAGCAACAGACAACCATTAGAAATAAAGATTAGGGTTGTTTAATGCATTATTTGTTCATTCATTAATTTCATCGGTTAACATAGTTTCCTTACAAACCTATTATACATACGACATTGCTCCCACTAGCTACACATATCACTTGTGTAGACTCTGTGGCAGTGGCACTATATAACATATTTGGCGCCTCCTCTGGACAGTTTCAAAACTTAAAACCCATCTCTTCTCCCTGGCTTTCCCTAATTAGACGTCTACCCCTCGGTTATTTTAACTCTTGCTAGCCCAATGACGCGCCGCCGCGTCATACTGACGCTGTTTTAGCCGCTCATTTTCATTGATTTTTAAAGAATATTTAACCAGACATTTTACCGCCTTTATTTCTTTCATAATTCTTCCATTTCTACCGGGAAAAATGCCCCCTTGCCGATCGTCACTTCCTGGGGCTGCAACTGTGACGTCAGAATGTTCCATTCAGCGGCTGGTTCGAGAGAAATGGCCGAATTGAACACTCCCTGGTCGGCGAGGAAAACGTGTTTTCGCCGCTTACAAAACATACTGACAAACACAGCGAGCATCCCCGTCGAGCGCGAGCCCATTCCCGCCACGCGGAGAAAGCCTGTTCGATCAACCACCTTTGGAAGATGCACCACGGAGCTATCTCATGTGAAATAGTGACGTTAAGTTTTACACTTTGATATTTTAAAAATTGAAAATGCAAGTTTTTCTTGACAAATAACATACCGTTGTTTTCAGCACAAATATATATCTTGGAACGCTTGGGTCATTTGTACGTTCAACACACACAAGGAAAAAAAAACGAATGCGTTTTTTAGATTCAAAGCCGTTTCTCGGAAATTACTGGATCAAATTCTCCCAAACTTTTACATTTCATAGCACACACAACCGTATACATACTGATTTTTTAAATATAATTTTATAAGAATGTTTAATTAGGTAAAAAAATACAATAAAAAAATAACGTGAAAATGCTGAAAAACATTAATGATGATTAAAAACCAAGATTCTATATATAGCTTTTTTTAAATATCTCCCCCACTTAAATGTATACCCAACTAGGATGATTTTCATATAAAAAGTTCAAAACTTTAGAATCTACAGCGGATTTCATAAAATTCACCTGAGAAAAATGGGGTCTTTTTTTCATGTTTTTTTTTTCATGTCTCATGTTTAATTCTATAAATTCACTACAAAAGGCCAAGATTTTTTCTGCGAGGTTTTTGGGTGATATCTATGCTAGTTTGAAAAAAAGGATACAAAATATATAGCTATGATTTTGTTTCATAGGCTTTATCCAGGGTTATTTGACACATGGTAAATCACCTAAGAGAGCCTGTTCCAGGCCTGGGCATCTGAGGGTTAATGTTCATTGTTTGTTTATTCCTTTTGTAAAGCAACCTTGCGTTTCTTGGAAGGCGCTAAATAAATAATTATATAAATACATGAAGTTATTATTATTATACATTTAAAATAAATTATTGTCATCATGATTTCACAATACAACATTCAGACAGTGATCATTATCTTACCTCTGGTGTAGTCTCTGCTTCTCTTCTTTAAGAGCTGCCAGCCTCTGCAGTTTGTCCACATATCTATGAATATGTAGGAATATATCTTAGAAACACAGAATGTGTGTGCCCAAGGCTTGGGCAAAATGCTGATATACAGAGTAAACAGTACTTCGTACTGTACAAGTGTCATTAAGGTCAAAGGGCACATCCCTCCCGGAGCATAGTCAACCGGGCTAGGAAAATCATTGGAGCTCCACACCCCACACCCAACCTCAGAACTGTACAGCCTTGACCTCTCGACCTCTCCAGCCCACCCCACCATTGCTTCCAGCTGCGACCATGTCCAAGAAATCCTTCACCCCCTCTGCAACAACCACCCTGGAGCCTGAAATATCAAATAGGAATAACACGCTGCTGTTTTTAACATCCCTCTCCTACAGATTTTAGCGTGTTTACCAATGTTTTTCAATGTTTGTGTGTTTGTTTTTTAATAAACCCGTTGAATAAGACTTTCACTAGTGGCAAAAACATTTATCTGTGCATGATGTGCATCCATCTCTCTCTCTCTCTCTCACACACACAGAACTAAGTATAATATGGGATCACACATATTGCAGATTCCATACTAAATTACTAACATTTAAATTTTAGTATAAGCATGGAAGACTAGTCCTCTGTGCAAGCATATAATTATTATCCGTTTTGTTGTGAAGCTTAGCTGTGTTAAATATCCAATTAAGTGGTTGTAAATCACAATGGTTGCCATGACACTGGGAATGGAAACAGGCATTGGGATTTGGGAACTACTTATATTGAACATGTTTGAACGGATGATGAAGCAAACGTTGAAATGATTAATCGCTGCCGATTATCGAATTGATTGTCAATTTTGTTGGAGGGGACTGATAATTATTGAATTAATCTATTAACCGGTTGCAGCTTTCTGCGTTGCAGTATTAAAAGAGTCGCTTTTCTGTGCACACAATGACAAAAAAAATAGATTAAAGTATAATTGGGTAGTGAATATTGAGTATCTTGTGTCATTTGAGTATTTGGTTCCATCTTAGAAATATGTTACATGTAGCTAATACATATGGTAATCTGTCATTAAATCATGCGAGAAGAAGATATAATTAATGGAATAACAACCAATCTAAACAAAATAACCAAATCTGTTTATTTTTCCCAAAAAACGCATGATTTTAAAAATGTCTTTAGTTTTGGCGCAAGCGCCATCTTCTAATATTATTGACAGTGTTTAGTGTGAAAGGGAGGTAGCAGAGGAAGTGTGCAGTACATGTCCATGAGGGCAAGCGTTCACAGCGACAAGACTATTAGTGGTGCTGCCTTGAAGTAAAGTCTTTAACCGCTACACAGCGGGGCAAGCACCATAATACTTTTTTTTTTAATACACATAAATGTTGTTTGTAATAAATAAGTAGAAGCAATAGCTGAGGTAGTATCAGAAAATAATTGAAACAATTAATCGAGGCAATTTCAGCTCCATTGCGAGTAAACGTAATAGCATCATCATATTTCATACCTCTGTAGCAGAATGTGCACAAACTACTTGGGTGGGTAGGGAGTCTTGACCATTCGTATATGCTGTCATGCGGTCGTTTGGGTTGTCTGCCTTTGGTTCTTTTACCTTCCACTAATCCATCGAGGCAGAGTTTTATTAGTCTGAGCACTTTCACTGACTCTTCAAAGCAGATTTTTCTATAGACCTATATTCCTAGAGTGACCATAAAGTTCTTCTTCAGATTATTGATTATATGAATATATTGAATATGTTTAGTATGCTTGGTCATACAGTGTAGTACGTGAATCGACTTTGAGGTAACAAGCTGTTTATTCTTTAGAAAGGTGGCCAAACTCTATGCTACTATGTTTTATGGCTATGGATTCATCATCTATGACTGACTCAAGATTAGTGTAGTGAATTGTGACCGTGGTGCATTGTGGGATGTTCCGAGAGAACCATTACTCACAAGTGCGGCACCCTCGTCACTGTGCAGATGTGATCTAAATGAAGCTTGGCAATGCGCTGAGCTTAGCCTGTTGCTGACTCAAGTCCAGCCGCACAGACGACGGAGCCGAACATGTGGGGCAACCTCTCGCAATGTGCCACGGTCACCATTCACTTCAATATGGTTTGATAGGTTTGGCATTTCCATGTTGCTTAATAATCTGTTAGTAGTAACTACTACATGTAGCCATAGTTAGATACCAAGTGGAAATAAGTAACAAAAAAAGAAAATGTACAACACCATGATTGCCAAGTCTCAGAATCAGTCCATTCACAAAGATGGATCAACATTTTAGAGTAATGATGCCGACACTGGCTGCCCAGCAAGCTAAAATTGAAAGCCATTATGCCCCGTTAGGAGTTAGGGAATGTATTAGTAGGAGTAGGCGAGTTGCCCAAACCGGGCAGCCCTATAACATTTTAAAAACAACATAAAGCCACTGTGATTGGAGCATTATAGAGAACGGGTGCGGAGAGGGAGGAGGCGTTTAGAAAGTGAAAACGAAACCATTTCCTCAGTGCTTTGTCGACTGTGGCCACAAGGTCACTACTCAGATACATTTACAAGCGTTGTATGGGTTTTACACATTGGACATCAAATATGGGTATTGCCCATGTTTAACCAGGTTCATATATGTTTAAAAATGAGAAGATGCATATTTTTATATACACTGATGATTGATATAAACCAAGTTTTTGAATAGAGTGAACGCAAGAAACACACAATAGTTACCTCTCAGTGCTGCGCTGGTCTATGTACGTGAAGTCCCCAGCTTTGATGCAGCGACTGCAGGTGAGTTTTCGACGGGCGGAGCCACACAACGGACACCG
This sequence comes from Bregmaceros cantori, assembly GCA_900302395.1. Lineage (NCBI taxonomy): Eukaryota > Metazoa > Chordata > Actinopteri > Gadiformes > Bregmacerotidae > Bregmaceros > Bregmaceros cantori. Next base: position 1,557 of record OMKY01243809.1, on the reverse strand, counting down.
CTCCACGGCCACCGACAGACCCTCCGCGTCGTCCAGGGTCTCGACTGGCGGACGGCACGGGGGCGGCCAGTCGGCGGGCTGCGGTGCCTGCTGGCCGGGCGGAGGAGGCTCGGAGTTCCCCGGGGCCGCCATAGAGCTTCGTAGAAGCTAATGCTAGCAAAGGGCTAGGTGTGTGGCTAGCTGCTAGCGGCTAGTTGTTGTTCACGCGCATATCGACTCGACACTCATGGCGACGGTCTGATAGCGCGTCGCTGGGCCTCGCCGTTAAAAGTCTAATAGTGACGTGTTAACGTTTTTATAACAACAAACGGCACCATTGTTACTGCACGTCTCCTAGGCGCTTGTCAACAACTGGCCGCCTCGGCAGTTTGTTTGGGTAGTGACGTCACGGCACTGCTGGGCGGAGTCCAACACGGAGAGCACGTGCCATTACGTGACGTCACAAAAGCGAAGCCGCAAGGTTTGTTATTGTATTTTAAGGTTTCCCCTGGGGTGTCCAGCGACAGCGACAAGCTTCGTGACTAGAGCCAGAGAGAGATCCAGAATGCTCAAGGCCCCACCGATGTGCGGGCCTTGGTTCTAAATCCCCGCGTCCGCCACGGCTGTTAACACCCCAAGGTTAATGCTCGGGCCGACGACTGTCTGAATCAACACTCAAAAGCGTCGGAGGGGGGGCCCTAAAAGTCTATGTTTGCTTCCACTTGCAGAGCCTGTTTGAAAAACAACCCCTTACAAGCAGGGCTTTGAACCAATATTTTTTCCCAAGCGTTTCGTTCCGAACAGAAACAGAATTATAACGTTTCCGGTTATGTGTTCCACCAATAAATTAACGTTCCTGTACCGGTTAGAACAAAAAAATATTGTTCCCGGAACGGTTAATTTCGTTCCTGTCAGCTGTTTAATGCTATGTAATATTTTTTGCGGTGAACCCAAAGCGACTCGCTACAGAGGCCCGCTGGTAGCGCTCTACCCGAGGTCTCATTGCGTGTCGGGGCGAACCCACAACAACACACTGCAGTAAGTCCCGCAACGATTCCTACTTCACTGCTGGATCGTAGATTTTATAAATACTCTTGTTTTATTTCTGAAGTTATCCCCAAGTGCACTCCTTTGAGGAACGAAATAAAACCGGTATTAACCGGTTACCATTATTTTAAAATAAGTGTTCCTGTTCCGGAACATAAAAAATAATAACGTTTCCGGTTTCGTTTCTGTTCCCTGGAAAATACTAAAAGTTCCTGGTTTTCGTTTTCGTTCCTTGAACCGGTTCAAAGCCCTGCGTGTCAGTATCAGGGAGATGAAGCTAGCCAAACACTAAATGTACACATTCTACGCAGCATCTATGTGAACACGCGTCTTCTCAAGAAAATACATTTTTGTATTCATTAACCAGGGTGGATTGCCTTAACGTGGGACATTTTTTGCAACATTCTAATGTCGGACAGGTCAGGTACCTGGTCTGGCGAGCCAGAACCAACGCATCGTCCACGCGTCGCACATCACTAGACGCTTGCATTGGGTCTGGTAAAACCAGGGACAAGTGGCGTAGAGGCGTGA
>OMKY01243794.1:0-12159 GCA_900302395.1 Bregmaceros cantori | reverse complement strand
GGCGCTGATGTACCGAGTACAGTCCCAGTTAAGTGGATTTAATTTAGTCCCGAGATATAAGATAAATTAGGCTAGTTGTTAATTTATTCAAGCAATAACATTGACAAACTGACATTGAAAAAATGCATTTTACATACAATTTTATTTGCAGTACTTTGTACTTAATACTCAAAAATACTTTTGAATACATTTTAGAGCATGTACTTTTTACTTTCAAAAATACTTTTTGAGTACATTTCTGAGCCTGTACTTTTACTTTACTTGAGTAGCTATTTGGATCAGTACTTTGTAGTCTTACTCGAGTTGTTTTTTTTTACAAATGTATTTTACTCTTACTCAAGTAAGAAATCCCGGTACTTTTACCATTTTTAATACAATAGAGCTGGCTCTTAGTTCACAGGCACATTTCTTTTTTTTCTCTTTTTTTTGGGGTGCAATCGCCATTTTTCATTCTTTATTGAGAGTGATAGTGACACTATTAAATCGGAAACTGGGATGAGATTCAGGGGGGGGGGGGATTGGAGAAAGGCCGGACAGGGCATTTGAACCTGCGGCACTGCTCGACCTACGGTCTAGGGGACGCGCTCTCTACCCACTCGGCCGCCGCGCGCCCCCCCCCACCCACAGGCACATTTCTGTCTTTCCCCCGATCTCTCTCGTCGCACAGAGTGCCGCTGGTCCTAATCCCCTGTCTGTCTTTTCGGCAATGTCTCCCCCCGACTCTTAATCCCAGTTTACAATTCAAACGTATCACTATCTCTCAATAATAATAATGAAAAACACATAGAGATGAGTACTCCATCCGATGACGACTTCATGGAAATTTAGGTAGTAATTATGTTTTCCCTTGCCATGAAGACATTCCATTATTATTACTATTTTTTTAAAGTTATTTTTTGGGCGCTAGCGCCATTTTGCATTCTTTATTGAGAGAGATAATGACAGGATTAAATCAGAAACTGGGATGAAAAGTCGGGGGGAGACATTGCAGAACGCGCTCTCTCAAAATGTGTTTTACAGTTACTATGTTTTGTTATAGTTTTAAAGTACTCCCAAACTGGCCTAATAAAATTCTGCATTAAAGTTGAGGTGACACCCATTGTGTATCGAATTGTCATGTTTTATTTTGTATAAAAACAAATAAAAACTTTAACACATGATTTTCACCTTTAAGAGATTAGAAGGTAAAAAGTTTTATGTCAGAGATTTATTCACGCCAGTTAACATGCATTGTTAATGAGCAGCACCTAAATGTGTGGGCGCTCTGGATGAGATTAACTGCATGTGGGTTTCATCTTGTTTCCAAGCTCAAGTTATTGCCGGCCTGTTTTTTGGTCAAAGAAGGTAGTTCTGCTGGGAGTGGGCCAGGCAATGGTGCCAGCTGGTGTTGATTTGAGTAAAAAAACACACATTTTGGCAAAACTTAGAACCACCATCTCTGAGGGCCCAAAACCAGCTTTTTTTGGTTATTTCTTCGGTGCAACCGCCAATTTATTGACAGCGTTAGTGTGGAAGTGGGGTCCCACATTAGACAGTGGCCCACCCTAGTGCAATCCACTCTATATGATACATATTGTAACGAAAGGCTGTCCCCTCGTGGAGGAGCTGGGAATAGAGGAACTCACATCGGCAATAGCTGAACTCAGCCATTGCCGAGGTTCGTTCGGACTCTATTTAAGGGCCGCGCCGGTGCAGGCTGAGACACCAACGGTGCCAGACCAGCATGCACCGCGCTGGTGCCTCTCATTACACTGCCCCCTCCCGACATGGCTCTCGTCCCGAGAGCCGCTCCAACTCCACGGCGCCTTTCGCCTGATCAAGCGGCCCCGCGGCCATCCCCACCGCGTGCGGTCCGTCAACCACTTCCTGACACCAATGTAACGAAAGGCTCTCCCCTCGTGGAGGAGCTGGGAATAGAGGAACTTACATCGGCAATAGCTGAACTCAGCCATTGCCGAGGTTCGTTCGGACTCTATTTAAGGGCCGCGCCGGTGCAGGCTGAGACACCAACGGTGTCAGACCACGCTGGTGCATCTCATTACAATACATCTAATAGTAATATTGGTAAATGGTAAACGCTGAAAAGAATGACCTCTCATTCATCCATCACAGGTTCCAACGCTAACAAGTGCAAGTGCAACTAACCATTACTTGGTTAGATGCACTTGATTGCAGGCTCGAGCGTGGACCAATAATTCCAGTGCTATTATTCGGAACTAAAGTTGTAAATCTCGTTGTCTTTCACAAAGAGATTTGTGTTTCATCGTCAACCACATTTATCTACCCCCCGTTCAGGGAGATTTGTTTTCGCCATACGGTTGTTGTTGATAGCGATGTGCCCATCATATGGCAATTGATGGTCATTTCCAGGCATAATTGGTTTGGACTGATCTCTTGATGTGGCTTTCTTCTACCGTGCATGCTTCACAGCATTGTTGATTCCAGTGGTGGAAAGTAACAAATTACATTTACTCGCGTTACTGTAATTAATTACTTTTTATGAGTAATTTGTAATTTTCTGAGCAGTTTTTGAAATGTGTAATTTTTACTTTTACTCAAGTACATTTTTACCTTAGTACTTTTAACTGGTTACATTTGAGTCCCCTCACGTTACTGATTACAAAACATATTGGTGGATGGTGAAAATCCAGCCTGGTGAGCCAGAACCAACGCATTCTTCACCTTTGCTAGTGTACAAATCTAAAACAAAAAAACTGGGTGGAAAATAGCTTGATGTAAAAAAGGGTTTGCATTCTTGGAGTGCATTCCTAGTTAAAAGTTGTAATTAAAATATTGATAAAAAAATTAAAAAATAAATAAAAACTTGTGCTGAATTTGATTTATCACTGCATAAAAACACATTTGGAAGTAACTTTTACTCATTTTACTCATTATATTTTAAATGAAGTCATTTTACTTTTACTCTGAGTACAATTAAGCAAAGTAAAGATACTTTCACTCAATTACAATTTTTCAGTCCTCTTTCCACCTCTGGTTGATTCCAAGTGCCTTTATGTCAGCCTACATGGTTGTCTGCCAGGTCTAGCTGACCGCTGGGTCGTGTTGCCTCTAGGTGCAGTGACTTTAATTTCTAGACCCAGTCATTGTCATTCTTTCTCACTACATTCCACCACAGTTTTACCTCTCCTCACCACATCGGCTATTCTCTCTATTCCAATCCTGTCTCCGATTAAATGCATGAAACGCATTTAGTGAAATTCCTTGGTGCATTTTTGTAGCCTATAAGTAACATAATCATACTTAATCACCAACTCACCGATAGATCACTGTGTGGTCATGTGACTAGACTCCTGGGCACAGGGGCTGCTGAGAAATGTCGTTGCCATGTTCGCCGGTGGCGTCTATAGCAATCGCGCTACTCTGCGAACACTTGCATTGATAATGGGTTGCCACACATACTGCTAGCACTAACAGTACTATATTTTTGTACCACTACAGCTTAGTTATTTTTGTTTTTTCTTCGGTGTAAGCGCCATTATTCATTATATTGACAGGGTTAGCTTCGAAAGGGGGGTGAGAGAGATCGGGTGGGACATTACAGAAAGGTCAGCGACTCGGCATGGGGAGGAGAACTCGCGACACTGCCTGTGCCTCTAAACTAAGTCACCGGCACCGCACGTGTGCAGGGGGCGATGTCTTACTGACTCGACTGCACAAAAGAGCCAGCACATTTGAAATTATATTTTGTTCCACGGTTAATATGACGGAACGTTCAGCCATAAGACTTACAGAGACTGGAACGTACGCATGTTATGCAGCTGGGGATGTCTCATCCATGAATGCACAATATGGTGAAAACGGCAGATCGTTTTATTACATTACATCACACCATTACACATTTTATGGCACGTTCTCTGTGTGCTACTGTTATGGACAAAGTACGGTGCTGGGCGTTAAAGGGAAGCGCTACAGTGAGTTCATGGTGAAATATGTTGAGATCAGGGCTGGGAAGGTTGCTTTTTAAAAGTAATCTGTTACGGTTACAAGTTACTTATTAAAAATTGTTATCGGTAACAGAATCCCACAACCCCATTTTAAAAGTAATTAAAGGATTACATCCCATTACTTTTAGATTACTTTTAAATACCATCCTAATACCATAAGTAAAAAAAATTGCATGAATGCAGCCGCTGTGGTGCCTTATAAAAGGGATTCTGCCGCCTACACATTTACAAGTTACAATAATGGCCTCGGAACGATTTTTAAAGCGAAACTATCTCATGCAAATGTAACTGTAATCCAGATTACATATTTTAAAATGTAGGGTGGATTGCCCTGATGTGGACCTTTCTTTTGCATCTTCCTAATGTGGGACACAGTGTTGAACAGTTGAACTTAATGTTAGACATATTACCATAGTTTGCTTTCACTGACATTCAGTAGTTTAGGGACGAGCCAGAGGCACTGGAGCTTAGGTGTCCCAAATTATTCACTGGGTCTTATTAGGGTCAGCTACCCTAATAGTGGGGACTATGGTTACTCATTTTTGTAATCAATTACTGTAATCAGATGACATGTAATGTGTTACTCCCCAACCCTACATAAGATGAGTATTAGGGACAAGCGATGTCACTTGTGTTCAAGTCCGCTTCCAAACGCATCGCATTGGTTGCGGAGTAGCTCATTACATACATAGGGGCAGCACGGAGGCGCAGTGGTTAGCATTGCTGCCTCACAGCTAGAAGGTCCTGGGTTCGAATCCCAGCCCCGAACAGGTCCTTTCTGTGTGGAGTTTACATGTTCTCTGCGTGGGTTTCCTCCGGGCACTGCGGTTTCCCCCACCACCAAACACATGTTCTAGTTAACCTGCACCAGTCAGTGGCGCTGGCCCATGCGGATGATGAATTTCACTGTACATGTGTGTATGTGTGACCAAATAAAGTACATTTACATTTTTAGTAGGAGCGCCCTCGAATGTCAACAGCCGCTCCCCGTTTGCATGTCGACCGGCGCGGCTGCGCACACCAGCACGTTCCCCATTGGCAGAGATGGCAAGTAACGAAGTACAAATACTTCAGTACTGTACTCAAGTACATTTTTCAAGTATCTTTACTTTTAGAAGTAATTTTTTTCTGTGATTACTTTTTACTTGTACTGAGTAAAATTTAAGTACAAACATATCTGTACTTCTACTCCTTACTTTTACCAAAACAGGTTCGTTACTTTTTCTCTCTTTTTTTCTCATTGACGGGGTAGAATAAGATGTGTAATATGAGTCAGTAGGGGGCGCTGATGCACAGAGTACAGTCCCAGTTCTTAAGTTAATAAGTGGCTTTCATTTAGTCCCGATATATGAGCTAAATTAGGCTAGGTTGTTAGTAATGTATTCAAACAATAACATTGACACTAACTAACATTGAAAAAGCATACAATTTTATTTTTAGTACTTTGTACATATTTTCAAAAAATACTTTTGAGTACATTTTAAAGCCTGTACTTTTTACTTTAAGAAAATACTTTTTGAGTACATTTCTCAGCCTGTACCCTTTACTTTACTCAAGTAGATATTTGGATCAGTACTTTGTAGTTTTACTCGAGTTGTTTTTTTTACTAATGTATTTTAGTCTTACTCAAGTAGGAAATCTGGGTACTTTTGCCATCTCTGCCCATTGGTCCATACGTGGTCACGTGGTTTTACAAGCAGCGCTGTGAGGAATCTCGGACGCACCAACTCGAACGCAACATTGAAATACAATAACCGGATACCACAGATATTTTAGGTAACTTGAATGGAACCTGAAAGGATATGTAACGAAGACACTCTCATCCCGTCCGGAATGCAGTTGATGGTCATGTCTTCTCGCGTTAACCAGCTGAGGGGGTACACCTGGATCAATTAGGAATGAATGAAGGGGAGGGCAGCAAGCTTCTTTACTATCATGGCCTGCCAGAAATGACGTTTTGTACTTTAAATATCAACAACTTTTTGGGGGGAATTTTGTCAGTGCTTATCTCAAGTCTGTGTCAGATCAACCCTATCCCCCTTTCGGAGCTCAAATTTTGGTATGAGGGTAACCAAAATTTAAAAAAAATCAACAAAAAGTATTTGTGCGTCTTTTGTGTGTTTTTGCATATTTTGTGTTCATTTTTATGATCTGCAGTTGTAGAAAAAGGCACAAGTCATCAGCTTTCTTTTAAGAGGACAAGCCAGCAACTCACACTTTGGCAACTTCCGATTATGAATACGACTTGTAAAGGGCTGACGGAACGACAGTTTTAAAAGCCCTCGGGTCTGCAGCGTCTGAGAAAGCCCCTAGCACACAGTGCAGAAAACCATGTTTGTGACTACCACGTGAATACTGCAACATTTGGCCACCGATCCTCTCTCCCCCCCCCACAAGTGGAGTCAGAAGAACAGCAGTCACCTTCACAAGCCTGCGTTCAGATGTTTCTCCGTCTCCATGACACAGCCAGATGTGTGGAGGGACGAGAGAGAGGAAGAGGGTGGGAGAGAGAAGAAAGACAGAGTCAAGGACAGAGTGCGAGAGAGAGACAGAGAGAGAGAGATGAAGATGTAGTAAGGGGAATGATGTTTAGTTTGGTTGCCAAGGTAACCACTGCGTAAACAGTAAATAAACAGGAGAAGTCGTCGGGGGTAAATGATGGGAGCCAGTTCACAGACTGTGTAAAGAGACGTGCACGCACACACATGTAGTACAGGCGGCGGATCATTGACTTGTTCCACACATGTTCAGGTTTCATGTTTGTGCAAGCAACACCTAAGTGTGTATTTAAAAAATAATAATAATTCTTAAAATAATTGTCATTTTGTTAAAGTTCTTTTTTGGTCATCATTTGCCATTTTATTGACAAATGTTCAAATTGGAACGAGAGAGATCAGGGAAGACAATGCAAAAAGATCGGCGAGGAGAACTCGCGGCGCTGCCCATGCCTCAGAACTCGGAGGTACCATGTGTGTGCTGAGTGCGGGTGTCTTATCGACTGTGCCACAGAGCCAGCTCACAATTTATTTTTAAAGATAAATGAACTATTCCAGCGCCAACCATTTTAACACTAGGAAATGTGTACTGATCTTCAGCAAATATTCTCCTCAAATGATATTTGAACACGACAGCTTACGAAGTAAAGAAGACATTTTTACTTCCTACGAAAAATTGTGAGTACAATTGTCCACACTCTTTTGACATTTTTAGCAGTAAGTATCTGTCTTTTGTAGGTCGAGTGTGGCAGGTTGCAGCGCTGAAAGATTCAATCACTAAGGCATAATAAATAATCGTCTTGGTGGTGCTAGCAGCTGCTAAAGCTAGCACTATTTTGCAGATTTCTAGATGATCCCCAGATAGTTTATTTCACATCAATTTGAACATAAAATCTAAAGACCATGGCCCTCTTGGTATTCATTCATTGTGTGACTCAGCATTGACATTTCATGGGAGAAAAACATGAAAGTGTGTTAATTGTCATTCTGGTTACCAGATGCAGCAAGTCTGATTGCCTGTGCGACTCATCACCAAAACGTTAACTAATGCAAATCCTTTCCAGACACCTGGTTAATGGCCTTTTGATTTGCTTATGAATTGTTGTAAAATAGCCATATCTTAAGCATTTCGTTGCACGCACGCCCCCAAGCATTGTTAGGAAAAAAGGCGAGTTTGTGACTACTGTTTTCCACTGAAGTGGAAAAATGGGATTAAATTCAATTAAATGAACGTGTGAAATAATGACGATATGCGTTTTTAGCAACACAATTGAAACGTCACTTATTTGTCAACTTTTAATATTAGGAACTTGATGGCATTACTTCGACACGCTCACAGATGAAGTTAATAATTTGTGAAATGTCATGGACACAAAAATTATCAAAAAGTAACAGCATGGCAGGCACGGTGGCGGAGTGTTTATAGAGCGCGTCCCCCGGACCATAGTCAAGCAGCGCCGCCGGCTCTAATCCCCTCTCCGGCATTTCTGCAATGTCTCCCCCCGACTCTTCATCCCAGTTTCCTATTTAATCCTGTCACTATCTCTCTCAATAGAGAATAAAAAACAGCACTTATGTTCCCCCCCAAAAAAGTAATAGCATGAAATGATTAAATTTTCTGATGTTTTGTTTTTTTCTCGTAATGAAAATTTGGGAAAATCTAGATTTTAGAGATAAAGATTACATTTTTAAGCCAAATCAACGCCAATGTCATTGTCATCCATGCAATTTAATATTGTTGGTAAGAGTTGCTTATGGGACTCGCATGGTGCAGTTGTGATGACGTTAGCATAATGGTTTACAATGGAAGTGGACACTGTCCCCTGGCTGGAAAATCTCCGGTGGGCCAAACAAGTCTGGCTGCCGCAGTGCCGTCTTCTATCAAACATTTGCATGTTTCGTTCATCCGTGCAGATGTTTGAGCAGACACGTCGCGCCACGGTTCCATTGCAACAGCACTTCTAATGCCTTCTGGCAAGCATGTCCTCGAACGACTCGAAGTTCAAGTTTAATAGAAAACGCAGACTGCCCGGTGAGAGAAAATGTTGAGGGCAAGCGTTTGGTGTTGGTGGAAAATTATAAAACCATAAAACGGTTCCAGGAGTTTTACATCAGCACTGGCTTAGCACCACCTAACACTGCCGAGGCGCACATGAATTTTCTGCTTTCTTTCGGCCATTCAGCTCCGAGATGAGAATCAGAATAAAGTTAAAAAATAATTTCAAAGGTGCATGTCATGGGTTATTGATCTAATTAGGAAATGACCCAGAGAGGAGAAACAAGGGAGGGTTTAAAAACCCTCCATCGTATGCAGCAAATATAATATTTCAATTAATTAATCTTTATATTAATGTGAATGACGCTTTAGAGGTCGTAGGTACACAATAACAACACCTATCTAAACATAGTCCATCGGTTCGTCCTCGGACATGGTACTCATCTCTGTGTTGCGGTCCACCGGGGCGGAATTCGGTTCCGGTGGAAGCTCCTGGGGGACCCCTTGGGTCTCTCCATTACTCCTCCTTTTTGCACGTTCACGTGTAGGGGTAGGGGTGCCCCAATTGTCATTAAGGCAGAGGGGTAGGGGCAATGGGGAGGGCTTTGTAGCCCAGAAGAGGTAGTGGTACGGACAGGCATACTCCGTTTGGAGGGGTTACGAGATATTACAGAATACAACGCGATTTCCTGGCAACGCGAAATATTTTTAGCGCCGCCTGACAAGAAGGAAGTACACAAATGTAAGTAACTATCTTTTTTTGCCATAATTTAACTGTTTTAACAGTTTTGGGTTGTGATAACAAACAACCTAAAACTGTTGGCAATATGGCAGTTTCTTCCATGTTAGTTTATTCCTGGCTGTTGAAGCTGTTGCTTTTGGTTACGTCACCAAGCTGACGGGGCGGACCTATGACGTACGTGACTACGAAGGGGTTTCCCAATTCATAGGGGAACAGTTTCAAGTCCTACACCTTACAGCTCCGTTTGAAAGGAGGGGAGGGGCGGGGAAGAAAACTAGAATTGAGATTGGCCCTTACTGTCACTATCTCTCCCTGATTGAAGCCCAGTGCAAAGTGAGGTCTCTTGCTCTCACCCGAGTGCTTTTTGTTAAACACCATATCTTTTTTCATCTTGGTTTTCAGTGCTGTGTCTCTGCTCTCTCTCTCTCTCTCCTCTCTCTCTCTCTCTCTCTCTCTCTCCCCCCCCTCTCTCTCTCTCTCGCTCTCTCTCTCTCTCTCTCTCCCTCCCTCTCTCTCTCATCCCCCTCTCCCTGTCTCGTTCCCCTTCTCTCCAAGAACTCTCATTAGGCTTTGATGTGTGCAATGTTTACGTGATCTTCCCATCTCCAGAACTAGCCAGCTAGCTTGCGTTGGTTCCTGCTGCTGCACGCCGTGGTGCAGACACAAATATTTGTCCCGGCGTGCTGTGAAGTCACAAGGGCGTGGATGGACCATTGTAAATATATACATACACATGGTGGATAGAGAGTGTTGGGTCACTTCTCAGCACTTTCCAAGCTGTCAACTGCATGGCAGCTTGATCTGTTCACAGCCTGACACTATCAGCCACACATTTAGTGTTGGGAATGTTACTTTAAAGATAAATAATATTTTATCGTATATATCTGGGCTATTCAACTGGCAGCCCGCCAATCAATTTTTTTTCTGGCCCCCAAAGCAATCCTGAATTTGTATTTATTTTTTCATTTTATATATTTTTTTTTTTGGTCAAACATGTTTTATCTATCCGAGGTGCTGTTATTTATCACACCAGAAGCACTAGAGATTTGTTTTTGAGGGTCGAGGCTAACTGAGTCTCTGTTCTCTACCTCAACAGATGCACTATAAATGTGCTGTAGTTTACATGAGTGACTGCCACTATTTGTGTGTTGTTGTTTCAGATGTCCCTTGTTACAAACAAGAAAGCGCCATTGTCGCATAGAATTTAATGTGGTGGTTTCGAGGGGGGGATTGGTGCAGCCCGGCATCTGCCCCGGCCCATTGGGCTTCATTGGGCTATATATATATATATATATATATATATATATATATATATATGTGTGTATATGTATATGTATATGTATATATATGAATGTTTGTGTGTGTGTATACCACTGTACCACCACCTCAAATGCATTTAAATGAATCAAGGAGAGATGTTCAAATTTATGATTTTGTGATTAACAGTTCCTGTGTGTACAGGCAAATTGGTCACTGTCACACTTCCCATCGGCAAATGTAATGCAATAGTTATTTGAAAGAGTATTACTGTTAGGTAATAGTGTTGCTTATAGCAGCACTGTTACAACACTGGACACACAACACACTACCATAAACCGTAATATAGGCCTACAATGGACATTCCTATGTTGACCTCTTGACCTTCAGCCGAGTCATAATTCTGAGTAGTGGTCTGTTAGGTGCCAGCTAAACAAAGAGTGTGACTCGCCATTCACCACAATTCAGAGAGAAACCACAGTTTGTTGGCTTCATAAACCCATAGACAATCTTTCAGAAGAGAAAAGGGTGGGTAAGACCCTCTTCATTATAGAATAAGCTGTTATGTCAAAATATAATTTGTTCTTTTGTATTGTATTGTACCATAGATGGTATATAAAAATGGACACCGCATTTGTTTTGATGTCCGTGCCTACTTCCGGGTTGGTATGGGTCTCAGGCTGGTGGAGCCTAGTCTCAGAAAACCGAGGCCTATGGGAATTCCAATGCAAATATTCCAATCTTAACAGCCTGTTTAACCTATTCAAAGATCTTTCATAATTGATTTTTTAATGTATATTGCCCGGATAATTATCAGTTAATTGTGTGAGGGGGGTAATCATTTCACAAATGTGTCAGATTTAGCGTTAATATTTTTTTAATTTCAGCTCCCATAGGATCCCATTCATTCTGACTATGTCATTGGCGCCCCTAGTGGACAGTACCACGGAAGAGGTCGCGTGTGGGGTGTCTCTCTCTCATATACTGTATAGCTCTCTCTATCTCTCCTTGTCCCGGATATATGGGTACTTTCAACAGTGGCAGCGCGCAGTCGGCGGCACAACCCGAGTTCGATCAAAGCAATGGGATGATGTCAAGCAGGCTGCGTCTACTTTATATACAGTCTATGGTCAAGATATACTTTTTTTCTTTTGTATATGTATTGTTTTTGTACTAACATCAATGTTTTGCTTGTGTTTTTGTTGGCACACTGGTTCGTGTTGGAACATTTCATCCTGTTAATTGATTCCCAAATTGTCACTTCCATCAGCGTCGTCTACACAGCACCATCCAAATACTGCACCCTTAAATATCATACAACACTATACACACACACACACACACACACACACAGATGTGTCTAACAGTGTTGGCACCAAGAAGTCTTGGTCACTGCAGGAAACGAGTGGTTGGCCATAATGTCAGACATCTTGTATGTGGTGGAAGCCACCATGCCATTTTAGCAAGTGGCCCACACACTCATTCATTGGTGCATGGACCCATACAGATGTACACACACAGAATGAAACACACTGGGACTGGAGTAGGGAAAGGATCCCCACCTGGCATGAATGATCTGATTGGCGAAGCAGGAGAGTCGGCTGCAGTATTCTATTCTATGATTTGAACTAGAGTTGTGCAGTCTGCGGCGACTTGGAAAGGGATATCCCCGAATATGATATTTATTTGATATATTCTTCTTCG
>OMKY01243784.1:0-23581 GCA_900302395.1 Bregmaceros cantori | reverse complement strand
GTCTCGGGGATGAGTGTCACCAACCAACGAGTGCGCACTCAAGAAGTCCGCTCCTATACAGTAATGTGAAACCGGGTGTCCGCAGTAACAAAATCCCAACAGTACTCTCGCCCGTCGAAACAGAGACGAACGCTGCGGCGACCGAAAACGCGGACCGCCTCACCGCTCACATTTTCCAACCGCGGCAGGGAAGAGTCCGTAGAAACACACGTGCGCTCATGAGGCAGCGCCGGGACCATACTAGCGTGCGCGCCGGTATCGCACAAGAAGCTCAGTCCCGAGTTAGAGTCCCGCAAGTAGAGCAATGTACTGTCCGTAAACGTACTGTAATAAAATTCAGTAAATGTGGCAGTTATATCCGTTTCATCTCATTTTTCTCGTTGAAAAAACATACAAAGGGCATTTAGATGATATTCTGGATAAAAATAAGTAAAATAATGGTAACTTCGGTTTTAGTAATCAACCGCTTATAGTGATCAAATTGGCTCGGGACAAACGTGATCACTATAAGCGGATTCCACTGTATATCTTATACAACCAGTACTTGCACATTAAAAGCATGGCAATTATCAGATGATATTGAGCATATTTACTCAGTAAATATTGATTACTAACTGGTAGTAAATATGATGCTGATGGTTGTCAAGATATCAATTTGTCAATCAACCTGGCAAATATTGATTGCTACCTTTTAGTCATCAAGTAGTTACCAGTTTATTGTATGGTAATAAGTAGAGGTGCACCGATCCGCTCCTCAGATCGGTGATCGGGATCCGATCAGACTTTTTTCCAAAAATCGGGGCTCGTGATTTTGTTCCGATCAGGATCGGTAAATAAGTCGGGGAGCATGTCAAATGATTGTTCATTACTTTGACTATTATTGAAATTGACAATTATGCCAAATACCTTGGGTACTACCAATTTTTGCAGGATCAGGACTCTGTATTGGGACTCTGTATCGGGGATCAGGACTCGGTACCAGAGATCGGGATCGGCCAATCCTTAAAATTAAAGGATCGTGATCGGGAGCAAAAAAACGTGATCGGTGCACCCCTCATAATAAGCGTACCATAAAGTAAAGTGTTACCGAGTGTTCAAGACCCGTAGAGAACTAAGTTCTGTGTCCTGTTTCGTTTGTGTCAACAAAACACATGGAAACTTCAGACTCTCCATTAACATCAGAAAAAAAGAAACACTTGTTTCTACCTGTTTCCATTCTTTAGTTATAGCCTCCAGATCATGAATGGGTATTACCAGAGATGGTAATACTGCTGTATTGTATTCTCTGGCCAAAAAGTAATTTTTGTCCATAGTTCTCAACCTTTTTAAACAAATGCCCCCTTGACCTCATTATGATCTGATTATCTACTCATAATACTCCGCCTGATTTGAGTATTTATTCAGATTGCCTTATATCAGATATGGGCAGAGTAGCCATAAAAATATACTTAAGTAAAAGTATTGTTAACTCGGCAAAATATTACTCAAGTAAAAGCAAAAAGTAGTCATCCAAATAGTTACTCAAGTAAAAGTAAATAGTACTCCACAAAAGAATACTTAAGTAGAGAAAGTACTGAATTACTTTCAGTGTTAAAAAAAAGAAATAAATTAGGACAGACTCTTTTCAAAATGTAATTGAATGCCCCATGTTGATTTACAATCCCCAGAGCACCCGAGAGAGAGAGATGACATCAACAGTTGTGCCAACAATTCCCAATGGGTGTCGCTAAAGGCCAAGTAAATGAAATGAGTAGCAAATTGCTGACATCTCAGTAAAACGTTTTTTTTGCCACACATTTACTCAAGTAAAAGTAGAAAGTAACTTAAGTATGTGAAGAATGTACTCCAAAAGTAAAAAAGTACACAAAAAATGTAATGGAGTAAATGTAATGTGTTACTGCCCATCTCTGTAATTGGTTTCATAATTCTTTTTATAATTGGATTATATAATTGCTTTTATGATCGTCTCTGTTATAACTGGTTTTTATAATTGCTTTTGTTATTCTCTCTTTTTATAATTGGTTTCTATAAATGTTTTTATAATTGATCCTGTTTTTATTCTGGGCTTAATGTAGCAATTTCTGAAATAAAGATATATTGTATTATTGTATTGTCTTGTATGTATTATTATAAGCAGAGATGGGCAGTAATGCATTACATTCACTCCGTTACAATTGTTTGTGTACTTCTTTACTTTTGGAGTACATTTTTCACAAGTTACTTTCTACTTTTACTCGAGTAAATTTGAGGTGGAAAAAAAGCAATTTCGGCAATTTCAGAAATTCCCTGCTGCTGACAGCACCAACTGCACATATGTTGAAGTCATATCGCTCTCTCTTGGGTGCTCTCTCTTGCTCTCTGTCTTTCTCTCTCTCGCGCGCTCTCTCTCGCTCTCTCTCTCTCTTGGGCGCATTCTCTCTCATTATTTTTCATTATTCATTATTTTTTACTGAAAGTTACTCACTACTTTCACTACTTACTTAAGTAACTTTTTTGTGGAGTACGATTTTACTTTTACTTGAGTAACTATTTGGATGACTACTTTTCACTTTTACTTGAGTAATATTTTACTGAGGTAACCATACTAAGAACGTTTTTTCATTCTCTAAATTCTAACCATAGATTGTATATAAATATGGACATCACGGTAGAGCCCTTGGTTGAAGCTTACTTTCGCATTGGTTTTCGCCTCATGGGGGCATGTGTGGACTCAGAAAGAAAACCCTATGGAATCCCCTTAAGAAATTTCAGCAGCCTGTTTTAACCTATTTAACGTGTGGACCAAAATCCCATTTTAATTTGTATTGCCGGTATGCCCGGGCTTAATTTTTTGAGGGAGGTCATAATTGTACAAACGCACCAGATTTGGTGTTTTTAATTTTTACAATTTTGTGGGGGAGTGGGTGTATGGGGATGTGGCCAGCGAGCGCTGTTGTTGGCTCTGGGCAGTGGGTACAGTGACTGGAATAATTTGTCTCTCCTGCAATCTTTGTAAGTACATTTTTCAACAGGCTATATTTTTGCCCTGTATGGAGGGGCTTGTGTAGAGAACTATGCCTAATGATGTCATAATATTGCTACAAAGCTAGCCTTGCCGACTGCATTACATTACACTGCCGGCAAGCGTTGCTGCGCTAACGGCCCGGCCAGACTGAGCAGGGTAGTGCGTGATTTACTAGGCCTCACTGTAATGGGCCCTGCAGCACCCAGGGCGCCGTCTTTTTATTCACTTTTGTCACCGTGCGGAAAACGGGGAGGCTAACCGCCTTCTCTGTTTACCGGTAGGTAGAATGCGCGCCGTATGGGAATTATTTGGGGCTGAACCAAGCTACCGTTAGCATGCTAGGCTATGCTCGGCTGGCAGTTAGCATGGGGAGTTATTCGGAGCGATACTTTGACATCATTAGGCATTGTTCTCTACACATGCACTGCTAATTTAGGGTAAAGATATGGACTTTGAAAATATGTACACATGTACACAAATCACAGTACCTGTATTATTATTATTATTTTATTAAATGTATTACTATAGAGCTGACTACGTATAAGACACGCCCTTAGCTCCATATTTGGAAACAGGGTATCCCCGAACACGCCCTTAGCTCCATATTTGGAAAGGGGGCATCTCCAAACCTCCCAGGACCGCCCCAACATACGGGTATTTCTCAGCAATGTCAGCGCCCATTGGCTCTATGATCGATTTTCAAAAAGCCCACGTTCACCGCTATGGGATGAAGTCACGCGCGCTGCGTCTACTTTATATACAGTCTATGATTCTAACATATTCTAACGTTCTCTATATTCTAACATGTCCTATGTCTGGGAGACTATTTCCGTCCACTTTCAATGTCAGGTATCAAGCCCCTTGTATTTGGGGCTCCATCTTGTGGAAAGACGAGGAAGCGAATGTAATGGCGTTTTAAACCTGGTTTCACGTTAATACAGTTACGTTTGAAAAGTCCACCAAATATATTTTGTATAAAGTATATCTTAACATTGAGAAGACATTCTAGACAACTTTGAGAACGAACTAAATTTTTGTGTTCTGAACTGATTCAGGACCAATTTTTTGGTCTGGGTCAGAAAACGAAAGCGTTAAACATAGACCTGCTTGAACGGTTTGGAACGTTTCAAAAATAATTTTGCCATGGATATCGGCATCAGTCAATTCTAAACATATGGTCCTTAGTTACCTGCTGTTATAGCTGATGCAGCTTGTGGTGCAGAGCAGACGACCAGGAGTGCGGCTATGACGATGGTCTTCATCTGATGATAAAACTCAAAAGTGTGAGACAATACTCTTACTGTGTGTTCAAACCAAACACAAAGTGGCGTTTTATTAATCATTTTATTTTTATAGCAGCATGTGTTGAGCGGCAAGAGCGAAACTGCGCAAGCGGCAAAATTTAAGTTTCCCACTCTCCAGATGGCATCTGCAGCTCGCAGCAGCAAGTGCCTTTCCCTTGTCGATGAAAGAAGGGAATATGTGGAACGAGTAGTGAATATACAATACAACACAATGATGTATTAATTTGTGCATAGATATAAACATTTTGCCCGCACTCTACTGTCAAAAAGGGAGACGACCGCACGCGCGCGCACACACACAAACACACACACACTATGGCAGGCGAACATTACGTACTGACCATAGACTGTCTATGGTACTGAGTTACTGACACACGGGATCCCAATGAATTTCCTTTCCCAGATTATATTATTCCCCTCCCCAGACTTTCAAACTTTTAAAGCTTCTCCATCTTTCTCCCTCTCTTCTTCTCTGATTCCCAACACGCCCCGTGACACTGTTCGCCTGCCACACACACACACACAAGCGGCGGGCCCGGTTCACTTTTTAATAGTAATAAAAACATTTGTTGTCGGGAGGAAGTAGGGATTTAAAGCGGAGGGGGTGGGACTCCACTGCGCGTCTCCGCCCGGAGCTCTGTGGACCCCTTTCTCCTCCCACTCCTGGGACTGTGGAGGCCAGAAAGGAGGCGCAGACCCCTTGCTGCTTCCGCTGTTTACAACCCGGCCATCTCCCATTCCCTTCCCCGAACACCACCGTGTTCTCGGTGAAATTACCCCAGTTCAGTCAGCAGCAACTCGTATCTGCTGTTCTCTGTGCTTGGCTCAAGTCACATGATCTGATGTGGTAGCAGCGCGACATAGGGGAATTCATAGCTGCAGACGCCCAAGACGTGCCGCTCAGCTCGCCCAAGAAGCCAATTCGCGGGGCTTGGCTCCTAACCGTTTACTTTACATGTAATTTATTCGCTCTGGAAGCCCAATTCACGTTTGGTTTGTACACACAGTCAGAAAACAGGTCTTAATAGAAACTGTTCTAAAGTCTAGTGGTCTTAGTAGGAACTGTTCTACAGTCTGGTGGTTTTAGTAGGCAGGGCTCTGTAGAAATTGTTCTATAGTCTGGTGGTCTTAGTAGGCAAGGCTTTATAGGAACTGTTCTATAGTCTGGTGGTCTATAATACAACATGAAATAAACATATTATGATATGATGCTAGAAAATGTAATAAGGTTTCAGCCACATAGGGTTTGTCAATTTTCTATAATTTAGAAAAGAAGTTCAAATATTCCCAGACTTACCGTGACCCCGGGTGTTGTGGTGTGGCGCCCTGAGACGGGACAGAAGTCTTCTTATAGCTGTCCCTGTGGGAGTTTCAGGGCGTAGCTCCGGTGTTCACAATGGTAGAATTGTTGATGTCCGTGCAAGCGGCGCCAATAATTAATTATGTTTACCATTACAACCACTTCGTGCCAATATTAAAACCGGATCTGCAGCAGAAAGCACATAGTGCTGAACCATGAAGACCTGCCGAAGAGCGTGGGTGGCAAGTTATCTGTCATCTGAGTAAATACACCGTGTTGACAGAGACGTAAAAAGTATCAACATTCCGTGTCTGGACCTAAAGGCTTGTTCTGTTCTCCATTCATCGCTAGACACAATGTCTGGGTGTTTGATACCAGCTAACCTACCAGCTAACCTTACCAGAGTTACCATTCCCAACTCCGGGGTTCCTCAGAGTTCCACAGCACATTGACTGTTTTAAAAAGGGACTTAAAACCCACCTTTTTAAAAAAAGCTTTCTTTTAACCGTTCTCTTTAACTGTTTGATTAATTGTTTGTAACTTTCTTTCACTGCTTATTTGGTACAACTTGTCTTTTTAAACATGTTCTAGGTTTGATTTCAATGAAAGGTGCGTTACAAATAACATGTATTGTTATTATTACATGGAGCCAGTAGAACAGCCTACAAACAGAACTACAACATGGAGCCGGTAGGACGGACTACAAACAGAACTACAACATAGAGCCATTAGGACGGACTACAAACAGAACTACAACATGGAGCCGGTAGGACGGACTACAAACAGAACTACAACATGGAGCCGGTAGGACGGACTACAAACATCTATCTAGATTTAGATGAGAGGCTCTTCAACTTTTCCACCCCAAGGACCCATTTTCCTGGCTCAAAGTATCTCACGGACCGCTTCATTGGGACATAGCCAATATTTTGGATCTGGAAATAATATAGCAGTAACATTTGGAAAAATGTGGGGAAAATTCATAATATCACTTACTTTAAATCAGGGCTTTGAACCGGTTCATGGAACGAAAACCAGGAACTTTTTATATTTTCCAGGGAACAGAAACGAAACCCGAAACTTTATAATTTTTTATGTTCTGTAACAGGAACACATATTTATAATAATGGTAACAGGTTAATACCAGTTTTTCCGTCTCTCAAAGAAGTGCACTTTGGGATAACAATTATATTGTTAGTATTTAGTATTTATAAAATCTACGATGCAGTGGTGATGCAGTATGAATTGTGGGACTCTCTGTAGTGAGTCGTTGTGGGCTCGCCCTGACATATATTATACATGCATTAAACAGCTGACATGAACGAAATTAACCGTTTCGGGAACAATATATTTTTGCTCTAACCAGGTTGGGAACGTCAATTTATTGGTGGAACCGGAAACGTTATAATTCCGTTTCTGTTAAGAACGAACCGATTGGGAATATAACTGCTGTAAAAATGTGTTGGTTTCTCTTGGTGTTAGTTAACAATCAAACTCTGTCAGTGTTGCTTTATTTTTATTTACTTGTAATTGAAGAATTTACTTACTGCCTCCAGGTGGTGGCAGGCTATATCGTGGTAAATGCATATATAAACACATTCAGATCTTTTGCAGATCCAGTTTTCCATGAAGGAAGCGGTGGCAGAGTGGTTACAGAGCCCCCAGACCATAGGTTGGTCGAATCCCCTCTCCGGCTATTCTGCAATGTCTCCTCCAGATGCTTCATCCCAGTTTACGATGTAATCATATCACTCTCCCGCTTAATAAAAAGAATGAAAAACTGAACTTGCGCCCAACAAACTACTTTAAAACTGTAATTCCTCCACGGACCTGTTGGGGTGCCCCCATGGACAAGAGAATGGGGATCTAGATAAATGTGCATTGTGCATTTGAACAGAGTTGGCCAGTAACGCATTACATTTACTAAACATTTTTGTGTACTTTTTAACTTTCTGGAGTACATTTTTCACAAGTTACGTTCTACCTTTACTCAAGTAAATTTGAGGTGAAAAAATACTTTTTAATGAGATGTCAGCAATTCACTACTCCTTACGTTAACTTCGCTTTTAGCAACACCCGTTGGGAACTGTTGGCACATATGTTGACGTCCTATCTCTCTCTCTCTCGGGCGGTCTCTCTCGCTCTCCCTCTGTCTCACAGTTATGATTCCTGGTGGTAGTTCAAACAATTACCAATAAACATGCAATATGAATTTCAGAATGTATGTATGGATGCATGTAAAGGTGCGTGCTTGGTGTACTGGATCATTAAGCCGTGACTCCATGGAGAACTCTAATAAACAAAATATTTCACTTACAAGGGGACACAGCATAATGCGTGTGTCTCCACCGAATGGTCCAGACCCCCCAGACCCCTCCGATGACCCCCGCCATGTGGGTGTCGCTCTCTCTCTCCCTCTCGGTCTATGTCTCTCTCTCGGATTCCCTCTCCCTCTTTGTCTTACTCTTGGGCGCTCTCTCGCTCTCTCTCCATCTCTGGGGCGATCATTTTTTTCATTCTTATTTTTTTTACTGAAAGTTACTCAGTAATTTCGCTATTTAAATAACTTTTTTGTGGAGTGCATTTTTACGTTTACTTGAGTAACTATTTGGATGACTATGTTTTACTTTTACTTGAGTAATATTTTGCTGCGGTAACAATACTTTTACTGAAATACTTTTTATGGCTACTCTGCTCATATGTGATAATGAAGGATGTGGGAACAATAGATGGATTGATATTGAATTGACAGAAGGATGCATGGAATATATGACTCCCAGAAGAACAGCAGGGTGTGTAGAACTTGGCAGCTCCACTGTTAAGACATCAGAAGGAACAGAGGAATTGGACGCCCTTCAACCACACTTACTGTGACAGTGCAATAAATCATATTATTATGATTGTTACAATAGAGTTCTCTCCTGCTCAACAAGGAAATAGCAACTACATTTAATTTACATCTATCTATTTAACTATATTTAATTTAACATCCATATATTTAACTACATTTAATTTAACATCTATCTATTTAACTACATATAATTTACCATTCATCTATTTAGCTACATTTAATTTAACATCCACATATTTCACTGTGGTGGATCCACAATTAATAGAATTATCGAGCAATATACAGGATTTCATCACGTCTGGTTTAGACTGATACAATGACACATGGGAGGTCACATGGGGCTGGCCGACAGCTGTCAGCCTATCATTGTGACATCACATGTATGGTATGTTCTGTGTTCTGCCTATAAATGCAATGAGCCGACAAGGCTCTGCCTCTTTGTGAACCGGTCCTATGTTGAATAAACATCACATTGAGCACATTGGAGTGATCCTGCCTGCGGTTATTCCTCCGCCGCTGGCAGATCGGACGACCTCCAAAGTTGGTTGCTACGGATGAAGTAGTAACAATGACGTGTGGTCCGTTGCATTATAAAAACAGGAACGGGCAGCGCTGGTAAAGACGGCCGTTCCACACATGAAGCAGTGTGAAATGAACAGAGATGGCAAAAGTAACCAGATTTCTTACTTGAGTAAGAGTAAAATACATTTGTGAAAAAACAACTTGAGTACGACTACAAAGTACTGAACCAAATATCTACTCGAGTAGATTCAAAAGTACAAGCTCATAAATGTACTCAAAAGGCATTGACCAATGCTTCAAAAAGCAAAAGAACCTTAGTCGATAGTACCGAACTAGCCGTGTTAAAAGTATATGACCACAGTGTAGAAGGCATATCATGGCCAGTAGGTGGGCGGGTCCGAGTTTCTGGAAGAGGAGGGGTGTGTGATTTATATGTATAACCTGCTTCGTGGCCACGCACCGGAGCAGGTAATTAATACTTCACGTCCATTATACAGGGGCAAATACAATAGATGCAGTTAGGCTGCCATCTGCTGACGATTGATGGTATATTACAATGGATAGAACTCTTTTAAATAGACAATATTATGAAAATAATGCTCTCTGCCTGTTCGTCTAACCGTGACGATACCGCCATAATGTCTGCCGCCAAGCTGTTTACTCACTGTGCAGCAGCCCTTTGGTTGGTTGTACAGTGTGTTCAACCACTGTGTGCATGTTACTGTGTGTTCAAACCAAACGCGAATTGGGCTTCCAGAGCGAATAAATCACATGTAAAGTAAAGGGTTAGGAGGCAAGCCCCGCGAATTGGCTTCTTGGGTGAACTGAGCAGCACGTAATGGGCGTCTGCAGCTATGAATCCGCCTATGCCGCTGCTGCCGCATCAGGTCATGTGAATTGAGCCAAGCACAGCGAACAGCAGATACGAGTTGCTGCTGACTGGGCACAAACGACCCTGGCCCAGCAAACAATGACTGTATTAAATGAATTAGAGTTTTTGCACCAGTGATGGCGCGGGTGGGCGGCAGCCATTTTGGCTCCAGCACGCTGTATGTTTACAGTCTCACTGTGTGCCCAGAGTGTGCAGAGACACAGTTCGAGAGAGAAATTACTGTTAAAAAATGTAAAATATAAATAACAAAAATGTTAAAATCTAAGAAAGGATGTGGGATATACCGGGACGCTAGAAAAGGAGGCCAGAGAGAAATATTTAGAAAAGATAATCATTAGCAACGGATTGACCCCCTACCAAATATCAACAAGTGAATGGAGTGAGCACAATAATCTATTACCACCACTCACTGTCACAGGCATATTTGACTACCTTGTGTGTGGTACACATATCAAGTTTAAAAATAACGACTCGACTACATACACGCACACAAACACACACATGGGTGTATGCTGCCATCTTCTGACAGTAAATGGTAAATGGTGTTTATCTTTTCTAAATATTGCTCTCTGGCCTCCTTTTCTAGCGTCCCAGTGTATTCCATATCCTATCGTAGATTTTAACTCTTTTTTTTGTTATTTATATTTTACACATTTTAACAGCAATTTCTCTCTCCAACCGTGTCTCTATATGCTCTGGGCATGCAGTGAGAGCATAAACATACAGCGCGCTGGATCCATAATGGCCGCCGCCCACCCGTGACGTCACGTTCTACAGCCTGATCACAAAATGTATAAGAACCCTTACATTTTTCTGTTGAGGAATACTTTGTTAGTCACTCTTTGGCTAACGAGATGACTACTCCTAATGCTAGTACTGTGAGAACTACTATTCCAAAAATGTAAAAAATATAAAATATACTAAGTATATATATATATATATATATATATATATATATATACTGTTCTCAGTCGCTAGCTAACTTAATGGACTCCAACAAAGCCATATTTTAGAACAATGATCCTCAGATCACTGTGACAACACAACATCCGGTCAATCAATTAGAGAAATACTTTCAAATTGTTAGATAATATTATCTCTCTGTTTAAAGCATACTGTACTCATTATATACCGCACACCTGTGGGCTAACTATAAGAAAGGGAGCATGAAAAAACTACAGGTAGTGATGCGCTAAGAATTCTACTCAAAAGACCTCGGTGGCTGAGTGCAAGTGAAATGTTTGTAAATTTACGTGTTAGCACTTTTCATTCCGTACTCAGAAACCTGATGTTTAGATTTGGCTTGATGCCTCAGAAAATGACACTAGGGACTTTAAGCAAGCACGGTTTTCGCGACGGCACCCGGAACTTGATCGGTGCTTCACTGAACGAGACTTGAGCCGTACTGCCCGCTTGGTTTGCCGTTGTAGGCTGATCGTTGTAGGAGAGAGGCAACCTCCCGTACTGTCGACTATGCCCGAGTCTTCAATGAGCTGTGGAGGGCGAATTTAAATTATAATTTAAAATATATATATAAACCCCTTTAAATTAGACCTAACCATTGTATTAAGACGAATTTGACAAACCCACAAATACAAGATTTTATTTTATGTTTTTATAATAAAGTGACATGAACTATTCCTGTGAAATTAACTGATTTCCGAGTGCCTAAAGCAGCTCTCTTGAATGACATTTTGAAAAAATGGCGACTCAAACCAATTGGAGGAGGGGTTGATTTCAGCGTCCCATCGCCGCCATGAAAATCGTGCATGCTTAAAGTCCCTATTGTTAAAAGTCGGATGCACTGCAGCTCCACCAGGTACCAGTTTCTGTTTTGGATGCACTGGTCCAGGTGTCTCTTTTATCCAGGGCTTGAAAACAAAATTATTTTTTTAAAAGTTCCGTTCCGAACGGTTCAGACAGGCCTATGCTTAATGTTTTCGTTCTCTGAACCGTTCCGCCACCAAAATATCAGCGATGAACCGGTTCGGAACGCAAAAATGTTGTTCTTTTCTTCGTTCTTAAAGTTCGTTATATTGTGCAATGTTGCGTTTAGATATAGTTTATACAGAATATATTTGGTGGACTTTCAAACTTCAGTGCAACTGTATTAACGTGAAAATGGGGTTTAAAACGTCATTACATTCACTTCCTCGTCTGTCCACAACATGGAGCCCCAGATGCATGGAGCTTGACGACTGACAGTGAAAGTTGGATGGATGCACAACCGGAAACAGAACCGGTTTTGTGGATTTCATAATGTTCCGTTTCTGTTCCGGAACAGTTGAAGAAAGCTTTTTTTGTTTTCGTTTCTGCTCCTCATAAAATTCTGGAAATATAGATCCCCGAAACACAGAGTGTTGGAAGTGTAATGGCTTTGGTTAACTTGATAGTCCCATAGTCTCAGATTCTGTGTGTTAATGCTCTAAGGGTAGATTCATTAACTATTTTTGTTTAGTCCATAACTTCTGACGGTGTGTTTGGATTTGTCCCTTTATCTGGTACCACTAATAACCTACAACTCTTACAAAACTCAGCTGCTCGGGTACTGACAAGGACCAGAGTGCAGGAGCACATTACTCCAATTTTAAAATCTTTGCACTGGCTCTGTCCGTGTCAGAATTGACAGAATTAAAATACTTCTACTAGCTATCAAATGTTTTAACAAACTCGGCCCTTCATATTTCGCTGATCTGCTTGTACCATATCAGCCGTCGTGGAACCTGAGGTCCACCGGCACAGGGTTCTTGGGAGTTCCACAAGTTATTCCAAAACACATGTAGAGGCCGCAGATTCTTTGGCCCTCGATTATGGAATGGTCTACCAGCGTCCCTCAAGGCCATGGAGACTGTAGATGTTTTTATGAAGAAGCTCAAGACACATCTCTTTGACCTGGCTTATAACTTGGACGTTACCGTCATCGGTACATCAGCCTACTGGATGTGTCTGTGTGTCTGTGGGTGACTATGTGCCAGTTTGCTTGTGTTGGGAGGCTGTGGGTAATGTACTGTTCAATGTTCTGGTTCTGTAAAGCACTTTGTGTTGCTCTGCATGAAAAGTGCTATATAAATAAATAATTAAAGTTTGAGTTTGAGTTCAGCAGTCTGGACCTAGTTGGTGTATATAAGCTTAGTCATTATAAATATTAATGATTAACTACTTACCGAATATATGTTACTATGTGAAACACTGAAACACAGTCTTCACCTACTCCGAGTAGCCGACCTAAATGCTGGAATCGCTTCCTGAAGGCTTGAGGCTATGTCATTATTTAAAGTCATCGCTGCTCTTCTGTGTCACTTCCAGTATATGGTGAAATCACAACCAATGTGATCAGTGAGAAACACAAATATTTAAAACAGGTTTTGTTATTTATTCAGAGTTTTGTAACGCAAAGTTTGGAAGTGCTCGGCAGAAATGGCAAAATTACCCTTCTTACTTGAGTAAGAGTAAAATACATTAGTAAAAAAACAACTCGAGTAGTACTACAAAGTACCGATCCAAATATCTACTTGAGTAGAGTAAAAAGTAGAGGCTGAGAAATGTACTCAAAAAGTATTTTTCAAAGTAAAAAGTACAGGCTCTAAAATGTACTCAAAAGTATTTTTGAAAGTATAAAGTACTAAAAATAAATAAATAAATATAAAATGCATGTAAATGTTAGGTTTTCAATGTTATTGCTTGAATAAATATCTAACAACCTAGCCTAATTCATATCGAGGGCACACCCAAAGACTAAATGAAAGCGACTTGGGACTATACTCGATGCATTAGCGCCCCCTACAGACTCTTTCACATTATACATATCCTACCCCTACATGCAATGTCAAAACATTTACAATGTAACGAGCCTGTTTTGGTAAAAGTAAGGAATAGGAGTACAGATATTCTAGTTAAAAATGTACTGAGTACAAGTAAGAAGTACAGATACTTGAAATTTTTACTTAAGTACACTTCTCAAGTATTTGTGCTTCGTTACTTGCCATCTCTGGTGCTCGGTAGAAAGTTTTATTTCTTCTTTAGATTATTGTCATTGACTGTTGCACATTCAACGTATTCAAACCCGGATAGGAGTACTATGTAAAAATTCATTAAAAATTACCTATACTCCTAAAAAATGGTGCAACGGGAGTCAGTACTTCTGACTTTATTGAATGATTGTTGAATATTATAATTATATTTTTTAGGATTACATTTTATAATAATTTTGACTGCGCCGACTCTAGTGCCCGAAATCTCGGCCGTTGCTGTTGAGTGAACTATAAGTCAGTGCACTATATGGGGAGTAGGGAGTAGGGCATAAGGAGCGATTTCGGACACAGTAAAACGTTCTTTATCAAAAATGACAATACATTCCCAAACGTATAAAAATAAATGTGTGAATGCAGGCGTTACGTGACTCTGTCTTTCATCCTCCAGTCTATCTGCGTGGCGTGAGCCACCGAGTTCGGAGTCATCAACCCCCTCATCACGCGCCGAGAGCGGCTGTTTCCCAGCACGGCGGCCGCGGCCTCACATCGGCCCCGCTGGGCGCGGCACTTCTCCCGACACACCCCGCACAGCACCGACTCGTGGACCAGGAAGAAGCTCTCGCACGTCTGGATGCGGTCCAGGTCCTGGTGCTGGCGTTTGAACGGGTTCCCCTCCACGTTGACCTGAGGAGAGGGTTAGTTCACCGTCAAGGCCTGCAGGAGGTGCATTCCACACTTCTGCTATGCATATGCATAGGCAGGGCTGGAAATCACGCCTACTACACTGTGATTTGACAACTTCATTTTTTCACAGTGATTTTATTTTTACGATGAAAAAAATAACAAGTTGGCTGGCCCCGTGGCGTAGTAGTTAAAGACGCTGCGCAAAGGCAGCCTCATTCATAGTCTTCTTGCTGTGGCTTAAGACCGCGCCGTGAGCCCTCATGGGAAGCGTCTCTCATCCCCCTTTTATACGCTGTTAATAAAATGAGAAAATAGCAAAAATAAATATATTTTTTTACATTATTTTTTTATACTATTGTTTTGTGTCAAACACGTGTTTTTTGCATCATTTCAATAAATCAAGAGCAAATTCTGAAATTTTATTTCACAGAAAATATACGGCAAGGTAATTGTCAATTCACTAAACAAAAACCCTTTAAACTTTTTAACATTTTTGAATTTTTGTCCAGAGGTTCTCAACCGTTTGCAGGGATGGATGGCAAGTAACAAAGTAAAAATACTGTAAGTACTGTACTTGAGTAGTGCTTAAGTATTAGTACTTTTAGAAGTACTTTTTTGTGATTACTTTTTACTGCGGGCTTGGGATTACTTTTAACAAAAATATCCGTGCTTCTACTCCTTACTTTTCCCAAAACAGGCTTGTTACTTTTGTAGTTGTGTGCTGCCACCAAATAGTCATAATAGTCAAAAACAGTCAAAGAGACAAAATAAATGGCACCGGAAGTGACGTTCAGACTAGAAATTTAACCAGAAATACCCGCCGAAGTCGTCTATAATCTGGGCAAATTCAACAGGCCTAACAGGCTACATCTATGCATGAAGCCAACACAGGTGTCTATCGCCCAAAATTGAGCAGTCCAAACAGCGCTCCGTTCGAATCGACCCATGGATCTCCATGCCACTTGTCACGCCTACTGTGCTGTGATTTGATAACTTCATTTGATTGACACTTTTTTTAATTAAAAAAATGTAATTTTTTTGGGGGGGGGCACAGGCGCTGGTTTTGATTCTTTATTGAGAGAGATAGTGACAGAATTAAATCGGAAACTGGGATGAAGAATGGGGAGGAGACATGCAGACATGCAGAAAAGCCGGAGAGGGGATGCGCTGCTCGGCCTGTTGCCTGGGGGGCGACACTCTCTAACCACTCTGCCACCGCATTCCCCGATTGACACGTTTTTGACACTTTTTTTGAGCCTGCTTACTCAAATGATCGTTCTAATTGTGCGCGATGCGTGGAGGAGACATTTGCTCTGGCTTGTCAGTACCTATCGACTAAGATAGGCACTAGTCTACTAGTCTAATAGGTACTATGATAGGAAGAACATATTTGAGTTTGGATTTTCTGTAAAGTACCTTTTCCAGGTGTCTGAGTCCACGCAGGGCGTCCGGGTAGGCGGTGAGGTTGTTGTCGAAGAGCCCGATGTGACGCAGCTCGCGCAGGGAAGCTACGAAGCGCGGCACGCTGTCCAGCTGGTTGAGGCCCAGGTTGAGCTGGTGGAGGTTGCGGAGGTACCCCAGCTCCGAGGGCAGGGCCGAGGTGGTCAGACGGTTGTTACACAGGTTGAGGATGAGGAGGTTCTGGAGGCGACCGATGGAGCTCGGAATGTGTTCCAACTAGAGAGCACAGCAACTGCTACATTACTCTAGCCTGGTGAGCCAGTCCACGCATCACATGCGATTAGAACGATCATTGGCTCTGGGAAAACCATTGTCGAAAAACATGTACAAAAAAAGCGTCAATCAAATCGTGTCATCCACCCACAGCGCAGAAGGTGGGCCAAGCGGGGTGGAGGCGCGACAACGAAACTCCGCCCACGTCTCGCGCCACCCATACCAAACTCCACCCACGCTTTGTTTCGAATAATTAGATTGGTCAGCCCATATACGGGCGACGACTGATTTTCCCAGACCCGATGCACCGTCTAGCGATGTGCGATGTGTGGACGATGCGTTTGTTCTGGCTCAACAGGCTAATATTACTCTAATCACAAACGGGGAACTACAAGTATGCAGTTGCCGACCCCTAAAGGGATATCCCCGAGACGCAACATCAATGAAATATATAGATATATTGTAGAGTGATGCTTTCTGTAAGATTCAACTGTTTTGTTTAAAGAATCTGAATTGTGATGTCACAGGGGCCTTGTACAAGGTATGCAAATGTTCAGCTATCTTGAAAGATGTTATGCTGTATATGAAATTACATTTATATGCTTTCTAAAATGTACATGCTATCTTAAAATCAAATAACTATTGTGAAAACAAAACAAAATAAATTTGGGTCAAATCGATCCACCCCATCAGAAGTTATGAACCACAAAAAAATGTGGGCGTCTTT
Organism: Bregmaceros cantori; assembly: GCA_900302395.1. NCBI lineage: Eukaryota > Metazoa > Chordata > Actinopteri > Gadiformes > Bregmacerotidae > Bregmaceros > Bregmaceros cantori. Next base: position 6,652 of record OMKY01243784.1, on the reverse strand, counting down.
AATTCAGACATCTGGTAAGTGTTGGCCTCCAAAATGAACCTACCCTCGAGCATTAACCCTCTGACAAGCACACAGAAAACCCTCAACAGAATGACACTGGACCGAAGCCTCTGGGGGAAGCTGACCCATCTTGGTGTACAAGCGGAGAAAGTGAACTATGATGAATAGGGTGGCTTGCCCTAATGTTGGCCTTATCTGGCTCTAGCCGGGAAGCTTGTCGCTTTTGCTGGGTTCACCCAGGGAGATATATTATAATATTAAAATAAATGAATGCCATAGTTTGCTTTTACCATAGTTACCATACCATACCATAGTCGCTGACATTCATTAGTTTAGGGAGGAGCCTGAGCCTGGGTGTCCCACATTAGGCAGTGGCCCACTTTAGGGCAATCCACCCTACTAAAGATTATGGCTATGCCCGAAATTGTTCCCTATCTACAGCAACGGCCGAGATTTCGGCACAAAATAATTTTATTCTAAAATTCAATAATCATCACAAAAAGTCAGAAGTACTTACATTTATAACTATTTGCCGCAGTCGGTCGCTATTGACTTCTGCCGTGCTGTGTTTTTGGAGATTAGGTCATTTTTAATATATCTTGCAATGCATTATGAGTTATATTGCTCCATCTAGGGTACATCTAATACATGACTTTTTGTGGTGCATTGTGGGAATACTTTCAGTGCACTGTATAGGGTACATGAAGAATTCGAACACCCCTAGAAAAAGGGGGTGCACCCCATATAGTGCACTAAATAGGGATTAGGGAGCGTTTTCGGACACAGGGAGTGACACTTCCCGCCACGCTCACTCACATAGTTGCTGTGCAGGTCCAGCGTTCGCAGTTTGACAAACTTGTCGATGAAGTCGGGAAGTTCCCGGATAAGATTCCGGCTGAGATCCAGCTCCTCCACCTCACACAGGTAGACCAGACACTTGGGCAGGTGCGTCAGTCCCTGGTTACTGAGGTCCAGTCGCTGGTGTTCGTCGGCCGTCCTGCGTAGGAGGCCCCTGGCCATCTGCAGCGTGATCTTCTTGCCGGACTTCTCCGAAGTCTTCTTCTTCTTCTTTCCCTTGGCCATGTTCCCAGGAAGAGGTTACTCTGCCGAATGAAATATGCAGAATGAAATGGAGCTCTGTTGAAAGATAGGCTGGATTCCCGTAATGATTTTTTTGCAGCTTCCTAATGTGGGACAGTCAGTTGGCTCATGTGGAAAAGTGAAATTTTGTGTTGAACAGTTACCACATTATCATAGTTTGCTTTTGTCATAGTTTCACTGGCATTTATTAGTTTTAGGGCTGCAACTAACGATTCTTTTGATAATAGATTAATCGGCTCATTTTTCCTTTAAAATCAAAACAATTATTAGCATTAATTATGATTATGAAACATTATTAGAAGTTTGCAATGTTAATATTACAAACTTTGCTGTTTCTCTATCTCCATTTTATAGTAATAGCATAAAAGAGCCTACTCTTACAGGCTAAATTATAACATATTGAACTTTCACGCAAGCTTATGTGTTGTCTTTATTGTAGTGGGGCCTTGACACTTTTTTTGCATTGGGAACAACATATATTCAACACGTTTGAGCGAAGAATAGGAAACAATTCATCACTGCTGATTAATCGATTAGCAAATTAGTTGCCGATTATTTCAATAATAGATTATCATCGATTAATCGGTTGCAGCTCTAATTAGTTTAGGGAGGATCCAGAGCAACCGGAGGCAGGAATGTGAAAACACATGGGCCCAGATACAAAATGTGGCTGTGTGTGGAGCTGAGATATTGTCAGTAATGCGTTACTTAGCAACGAGTAATTTAATGCCAGAGATGGCAAAAGTACCCAAATTTCTTACTTGAGTAAAAGCAAAATACATTTGTACAAAAACAACTTAAGTAAGGTTACAACCCACTGATCCAAATATCTACTCAAGTCAACCTAAAAAGTACAGGTATATACTCAAAAGTATTTTCAAAAGTAAAAAGTATTAAAGCAACTAGCCACGTATATCAGGAAGTAATCATGTGTTACGTTGTGGTGTGTAAAGATACATATTGTACAAAATGTCACATGCAAGGGGGCGCAAGGTGGCAGAGTAGTTAGAGAGCGCATCCCCCAGGCCACAGGCCGAGCAGCGTCGCCGCTTCGCATACCGTCTCTGGTTTTTCTGCAATCTCATCACCCCAATTTCCAATTCACTATCATAGTGAATTTCCAATTCACTGCCACTATCTCTCTTACTAAAGAATGAAAAACGGCACTTGCACCCAAAAAAAAAAAAAAAAAAAAGATTTGTCCTGAAAATGTACTGAGTAAAAGTAAAAAGTCGTCAGAGAAATAAATACTTCTGAAAGAATTTGTTACATGAAAAATGTACTTAAGTACAGTGTTTGAGTATTTGTACTTCTTTTACATTACTTGCCATCTCTTTATAATGCGTTCATTATTAAAAGTTCATTATTAAAAGTTAATCACTTTTAGGACTTGTCAAACATTTTTAGGACTTGTCAAATTGATCGAGATTGAAAAGTTACTGTTTCACCCTCATTACTTGTGCAGTGTTTTCATTCCAAGATGCTCTGATGAATCAACAAACAGTGGGCTGGCTCTGTAGCACAGTCGGTAAGATACCTGCATCCAGCACACATTTGGTGCCTGCGACTTACGCTAGGTTTCCACTATAGAGAGGTCCGTATACGGTCCGTACACGGTCAGTGCGTATACGGTCCGTATACGGTCCGGTTGGAAGATTGCTGTTTCCATTGTCAACAAAACTCCTGTGTGCGGTGCATTGGTATTCGTGCGTGAACATACATAACGCGATAACACACACTTCATGCAGCCCGCCCCCATGCAGTTGTCAACAATAGCACGTGGCTACGAAGCAGCGCAGAGGTGAGCGTGTGTGTTTGTGTGTGTCTGTCTGCGTGTGTGTTCGCTTGTTGCTGTTCTTTTGTGTGTGTGTGCGCGCGTGTGTGTGTGCGTGCGTGAGCGTGCGCCGGATGTCGGATGTCTCCCCAGTGGTTCAATGGAGAGACATCCATGCGCATGAACGGCGAAGTAATATATATATTCCAAAGTTTTTACCGAAGCGGCCTCGTGCACGCAGCTTTGGTGCACGCGCGTGTGTATGTGTGTGTGTGCGTACGTACGTGAGCGTGCGCCGGATGTCGGACGTCTCCCCAGTGGTTCAATGGAGAGACATCCATGCGCATGAACGGTGAAGTAATATATTCCAAAGTTTTTACCGAAGCGGCCTCGTGCACGCAACATTAAGCCTCTTTTCCGACTTGTCTGCAATGTTTTAGGACCTCTCCCGCCCCCCTGTTTACTGCTGCCGCTGGTATTTTCATCATTTTTGATTTGGCTCAGAATGGGAAGTAATGCACATCACCGACACGGCCCTTAAAAGCACCATAAACGTATGTTTTAAAAAACATCAACTCACCGGAGTGGTTACTGATCTTCACTGGTCATCCATATCAAATGTCATTACGAAAAGTTGCTTCTGTCAGGTTTTTTTTGACACTTAGCAGCTCGATTATGCACAAACTATTTTCTTAGCCATCTCACAGCCGTGGATAACCTTCCACTCAGGACTACTGAGCTACGGAACTACAAGCGTCCTCTTTCCGATTTCAGTGGCGGAGGGATATCAGCGAACACACAGTCTTCAATGGAACTCAACAGGATATACCAAATGTCAAATAAAACCCGTCAGAAGCAACTGTTCGTAATGACATTCGATATGTAGGACCAGTGAAGATCAGTACCACTCCGGTGCGTTGATTTTTTTTTTTAAACATACGTTTATGGTGCTTTTAAAGAATGTGTCGGCCATGTGCATTACTTCCCATTCTGAGCCGAATCAAAAATACGCAAATACCAGCAGCAGGAGTAAACATTATAAAAAAGAGACTGACTTGTACTGAGACTATGGGGCTGCGTCTCTCCGGGCTCAGACGCTGCTTTAAGTAGAGGCGTGTTGATTGCTAATGCGGGGCAGCTGGAGTCGCTGGGGACTCCGCAGACGATCCTTGCGGACGGGATGGTGATGGGCGGTCCGCGGACGATGCATGATGTTCATCCAGCTGTCCCTGCTGACTTGTAACAGAAAACTTGGAAAAGAGGCTTAATGCAGAAAATAACGCAGTTCCCCTTTAAGTAGTGGAGTTGAGCCTCTTGCAAATGGGGAAACCTTGATGAGAACCAGGTGCAGGTGTGGTACACAATTGCCATTTCTTAAGTGGCCTAAATATGGTACTAAAGTAAAAGTAGTCTTGAGACTGTAGACCTTTGTCAGAGCATATGACACAATTAGGAGCTTCCTCACGAAGCTTCTGGAAGCCGGTGACTGGGGGCTGGGGGTCGGCGGGGGTGTTGGGGACGGCATGAAGAGTTCAAAAATACTTTGGCCAAACAGCCGTTGGGAAATGTTTAATGGCCTAATACATCAGCACAGAATAGCTACATACTTATGCTGGGAAGCCTGCGTACTGTTCTATAGGCAGACAGAGAGATAGAGAACGGGGGAGATTAGTGAGGGAGGACAGAGAATTGGAAAGAGAGAAAATCGAGAGGTATATACAGACAAAGAGACCCAGCGAGCGTGAGATAGGGGGAGTAAGAGCAGCATGCTTCAAAGGACAGAGTAACGAGAGATGGAGAATGGAGCTACAGGAGAGACAAGGGTGGATAGAATGTTACTGTGTGTTCAAATCTAGCTACCAGATAACATTAAAAGTAGGTGGCTTTATAGCAGCTCAGACATAAGCCACTTCTCCACTACAAAAAAACTCAAGTCACAGTTTGGCGCATCTAAGTTAAGTTTAGTTCAGGTAATGTGAAACGTGTCTGCACTGTTCTTAACGTGGCCACAAGGGGGTGGTGCCGAATTTTGAAGCACTCAATTTTTCTATGCCAGTGCTCACCCCCCCCTGTGTGTTTGACACCCCTCCCCATTAACACATGAATTCACAACATTGTGCTGTGGCCGCTGTATAGCATGAGAGAAGGGGGTAGGTGGAATTGGCGGAAGAGGAGCGGGGGTGGGGTAAGGTGATACCTGCAGATTCCTGTCTGTTCACACCCCCCTCCTGTGTCACCCCATGTTGTGTCACCCCCTCGGAGCGTGACCAGCAAATCGGCAACCAGCAAATGTGGCCACCGGCGGCCACATTCCTGATCGACACCTCAGTGGGTCCTGAAACCTGGTGTGGTCTGGCTGATTTGTTGCTCGTGGAGAAGGAATTTTCCGGGTGGATTGTGTCCATGCAAAGGAAATGAACACTCTTGACACAGGAATATGTCTATAAGGTTCATTTATCATAGCCCTTAACACTCGTTTTTTTTTTTTATTTATTTCTGGCTGATCTGTGACCTTTATGGAATTCAGTCCGTTTTCAGCTCCGGACCTCACTTGGAGCGTAGGGAGATTCCACACGCTTCTGAGTTCTCGCCCTAAACGAATATCAAATGGGGGGACATCGCAAGCCTGAGGGATAGGGCGGAGATAAGTGCTAAGAAGTGATTTGGGACGCAACACAGGTTGCTGCTTTGTGACACTAAAACTTATTTTAGGTAGCACAGTGGTGCAGTCGTTAGCATTGCTGCCTCACAGCTAGAAGGTCCTGGGTTCGAATCCCTACTTGCACCAGTTCCCCCCACCACCAAAAACATGCTCTAGTTGATCTGCTCCATTCAGTGCCCCTGACCAAGGCACTGGCTCAGAAACTGGAGTTGGCCCCTGGGCGCTGCGCGCGCAGCTGCCCACCGCTCCTCAGGGATGGGTTGAATGCGGAGGAAGAATTTCAATGTACATGAATGTATGTGTGACCAAATAAAGTACCTTAAAAAAACCTTTATCTTTGTGGCGCCTCAAACCAACCAGACTAGCTCACAACATGGTTCTAGCACAGTGACCGCCAAAGGAAAGGCCTGCTGCGGGCTGGCTTTGTGGTGCACGCATCCAGCCCCACACCTAGTCTCGTATCTGTGACTTAGTTCACAGTACACGCAGTGACTGAAAAGGTCTTCTGTGCAGGGCTTGAAAACAAAATTATTTTTTAAAAGTTCAGTTTCGAACAGTTCAGGTAGGCCTAAGTTCTAAGCTCTCTGAACCGTTCCGCCACCAACATATCGGTCCTGAACCGGTTTGGAATACAGTGGAATCCGCTTATAGTGATCACGTTTGTCCCGAGCCAATTTGATCACTATAAGTGGTTGATTACTAAAACTGAAGTTACCATTATTTTACTTATTTTTATCCAGAATATCATCTAAATGCCCTTTGTATGTTTTTTCAACGAGAAAAATGAGATGAAACGGATATAACTGCCACATTTACTGAATTTTATTACAGTACTGTATCATCCCGCGGACGGTGTGAGGCCAGGGCGCGGCCTTCCCGGAGTCGGGTTGCTTGGGAATGCAGCCCAAAGTGGGTGGTAAACTCCATCTAAGGCTAAATACTGGCACGAGACCGATAGTAGACAAATACCGTAAGGGAAAGTTGAAAAGAACTTTGAAGAGAGAGTTCAACAGGGCGTGAAACCGTTAAGAGGAAAACGGATGGGGTCCGCGCAGTCTGGCCGGGGGACTCAACTCGGCGGGCGCGGCCGGACGGCGTGCGTGTGCGGATGGCCT